>JANDKJ010000183.1:0-249419 GCA_028551335.1 Armillaria sp. CMW 4456
AGCCCAGGTGAGGGGGTGGAGTTTTCTTTAGAAAGAAGTGTATTTGAACTTTTAGTCAATAATCCTGGAAGGTGATTCATGCTGTTCAGACAAGAATAAAGAGAGTAGTAGCGCAAGTGCTTTGACAACTCAAGCCATGGCTAGAGAAGCAGCATGAGCAGAAGCAAAGAAGAAAGCAGCAGAGGAGAAAGAGTATCAAAGGCACTACCATGAAGCTGAAGTAGCTGCTGGAATAGTACCACCTCCAAAGAAAGTCACACAGAAAGAGAAATGGATAACCCAGGCAGAATGGGACCAAATTGAAGCTGAGCAGAGCACAATTTTGGAAGACCAATCGAGTATCTTAAGAGAGCAATCGGATGATTCCCTGGATCCAGGACAGTCTAACTCAGGCTTTCCAGGAAGTAATACTACACCAGTACCTGACTCAACACAGAGTCCAGGACCCATGAACTCTATGAATTCAACTCAACAGCAGTTAGTTAAGATGGCAAATAAGAAGCAGATGCCAATGGAGCAGCCTTGGGATGCCCCCAAGCTGGAAACTTCCAATCCCAGGGCCATTTGCAAGCACTTCTGTATCCTGGAAGGCATGTTTAAGACCCATGAGGGAGCAGATACAGACCAGGACAAGAAGGAATGGGTGGTGCACTATACTGATACCGATATTGAGGATCAGTGGTGAGCGTTTCCTATGTTTGATGAGACTGAGTCCTGGGAGGACTTCAAGAAAGAAGTCCTGTGCAGTTATGATGGTGCAGCAGAAGATGATGAGGATGCCAGGAAGGGTTTGATGAAAGTCACCCATAAATATAAGAAAGAGGGCATCCTGGATTCTGTGGACTTCCTGAATTATTGCCAGGAGTTCCAGGCCAAGAGTAAGCAAGTAGTGAAAGAAGATTTGATGTTGAACCTGGAACTGGTCAGGTTGTTTATCTCACCATTTGAGAAAGACACCTTATAGAAGCATATGTGTGACTGCCTGGGTAGCCTAACACCTCAACCGGTGACAGTGGCCAATCCTGAAAGGAATGCACATGATCCCTGGGCCCTGAAAGATGTGTTTGAAGCTGGGACTTGGGTTTTGAAAGGTCCAGGAGCAGTGTATAATGAATTATTTGATGGTTCATTGCCTAGCTCTAAATTGGATGCAATACTGGAAACTCCAAGTGGCCCTTCTGTGAGTCATAACATGGTACCTTACAAAAGGGATCCTGTAAAGACAGAGCTCCCAGATGAAGTCACAGGCTTCCTGGAAACTATGGCTGACAGTAATAGACTTATTGTTAAATTACTGGAGACTCAGGCTTCGATGCAGAGTAAGAGAGATGAAGAGATGCATAGAATATTGGCGCAATTGAAGATGCAGCCTAAGATAACTCAGGCTGTGCCAGTCACTAGTACTAGAGGACCATATGGCAGCAGTGCAGCAGGCAATTGTCATTTCTGCAAGGAACCAGGACATTTCCAGAACAAATGCCCCTATAAACATGACATGATAGTGTCCGGGGAATTAGTTCATGTTCCTGGAACTCAAAATATGTACAGGTTGCATGATGGCAATGCTCTACCAAAGGAACCTCCAGGACTGAGTCCCTGGGCAAGAATCCAGCATTATTATTAGATACATAAGGGTCCTGGACCTAACTCTGTTGGACAGACCTATATCATGGCCCTGCAATGGATGGGCCTGGTGCCTCAATATGTCATGTCTCATCAAATTGCTGAGGACAAGAGTGAGATTAGTTACTTAAAGAACATGCTGGAAAAATTGGTACAGCAAACATCTCACCTGGCATCGGAGAAAGTTGATCAGTACCTGGAAGGACCTCAATGGGAGTCTATAGTTAAAACCAGAAACCAACATCGCAATGACACTTCTCCAGGAAATGTTAATGAACCATTGTTTGATACCCAGGATTTTCATAAAGGTCCAATGAAGGCAGGGGGACACCATAAAAAGGTCGTGGTGGTGATCAGACCTGGTGCTTCTTCACCAGAGGATGTTAATCCAAAAACAAAATGCAGAACAGAGACAGAGAACTGGTGAACTCACCTGAAATTGTAAAGCAAATATACCCCCATTTCATCTAATACTAGTAATAATGAAGGCAAACTTGTACCAGAGATCCAGGAATTGGAAAACAGTTCCCGGACATGCAATCCCATAATTTCTGTTAGTGGAAATGATGGTCACCTGGAACCAGAAAATCCATACACCAAAGTACCTGACATGATGCTGCTACCAATCCCAGAAATGGTAGAGAAGTATTCAGTCTTACCAGGAGAAGTTAGATGTGAACCAGCATATAAGAAGATTGAAGCACAATCTGGTGACCTGGAAAAGGAAGTCTGGGATCAAATGATGAAGGCCCCAGTTACCCTTACTGCTGAACATTGGTTAGCATCCAGTCCTGGAGCCCAGCAGAAAACAAAAACCTATGTTACTCTGAAAAGAGTCCTGGTTAACAAAGTACTGTTGGAAGATGTCACTGAGGATGAAGAAAGTGATGAAGAAGTTGAAGATTCAGTACCCCTGGGTGCTATGGCTGATGTCCTGGACCCTGGCATTGAGTCCAGGATTAGGATTGAAGACCTGGGAAGTGAGAGTGGATTCTATGTGACTACTATGAGGCAAGGACTGGTCCTGGAAGGTTCAACAATTATTGGAGACCCTGTTCTACAGTACTTGGAGACAATCCCAGATGGTGAAAAACCCAAGACCATCATAGTAGTAGCCACCCCTTCACAACCTTTAAGATCAGTGTACCCTTTGGTATCAGGTAGAAAGAAGTTGGAGTGTTTATGTGACTCTGGGTCTCAAATTGTATCCTGCTCAGCTAAATTAGTGAAGCAAATGGGCTGGGAATATGACCCAGATGTGTATATACTCATGGAAAGTGCAAATAGAGGAGTTGAGAAGTCCCTGGGACTTGTAAAGAATGTTGCATTCTTATTTGGAGAAATAACTGTGTACCTGCAAGTTCATGTACTAGCTAACATGGCTTATGAGTTATTGCTTGGATGACCATTTGATACCCTGACTTCAAGCGAAGTTAAGAATACCCCAGACAGTGATCAGACTTTAATTCTGATGGATCCTAATACAAAGAAAAGGACCCTGGTACATACTTATCCAAGAGGACAACCACCACCAGTTTTACAGAAAGACCAGGTGTTGGGTTTTCAGAGCTCAAGGATCTGATCCCAGATCAAGGAGAGCTAGCAGTGATCCTCATGCAGGATAAGGAGGGTAACTTTCATATAGAAAGTTATGCTGGGCCTCCAGGACAGCAGGCAACATTTAGTAGGATGAATATCAGAGATTTCTATCTCAAATCATGTGAAAGTGTAACTGAGGATCCAGTAAATGGATTGCTCTTGAGTGTATTCTATACTCAGAAGTACCTTGGCACAAAGCCTGGAGGGAAAATGGATATGTTGGTACAAGAAGGAAAGGGAAACATGCCTCTCTTTGATATGTCAGTGTTTAATCGAAAGGAAACCAGTAGAAGGGATCCAGGATGCTCGAAAGGTATCCTGGATGAGTTGAATGATGCACCCTTGAATTCCAGGAATGATTCTTGGGACTGGGAGGTGGTTCTGGTAACAAAGAAATATAAACCGGTGGCATTTAAAACCAAGCCAGTGCTGACAACTCTGCCCTCCAACTTTAGAATTGTCTGGGACATTAAGGGAGATCCGCTCAATGGGATACCTACCTTGTCACCAGTCCCAGAAGATTTTAAACCTACTGGATGGTATACCTTAGAGTGAAAGCTGAAAATTGACAAGATACATAGGGAAGACTTTCTTTGGGATGAAGAGCCAAAGCTGATGCTCCAGGAACAAGGGTTTGCCTGGGATGACTCTGAGAGGGGACATTTCTGGGAAGACTTCTTTCCACCTGTAGACATCCCAGTCATTCCACATATGCCCTGGGTACTCAAGAATATTCCTATCCCTGCTCCTATTTACCAAGATGCGTGTAAGATAATTAAAACAAAGATCAATGTGGGGGTATATGAGCCTTCTAACTCATCATACTGATCCCAGTGGTTTTGTGTGTTAAAGAAAGATGGGAAAAGCTTGCAATTAGTGCACAACCTGGAACCTTTGAATGCTGTAACTATTGTGCACTCTGGACTTCCCCTGGCAACAGAAGAACTGGCTGCTCACTTTGCAGGGAGAGCTTGTGGAGGAATCCTGGATTTATTTGTTGGGTATGACAAACAATCCCTGGCAGAGTCATCCCAGGATTTGACCACCTTCCAAACACCATTTGGAGCTCTTCACCTGGTTACATTACCTATGGGCTGGACAAATTCAGTACCCATCTTTCATGATGATGTAACTTTTATCCTGCAGGATGAAATTCCAGAGTTTATAAGGCTGTATATTGATGACATTCCAGTCTGGGGACCTGCAATGCATTATGAGTTGCCAGGAAACAGTTTTGAAACTATTCCAGAGAATCCTGGAATCCATAGATTTGTCTGGGAACATTTCCAGGTTTTGAACAGAATTGTCCAGAGAATGAAGTATTGTGGTGGAACTTTTTCCAGGCCTAAGGCAGTGCTATGCACCTCTGAAATTATAGTGATTGGGCATCACTGTACATATGAAGGCAGGAAACCTGAGACAGAGAGAATGAAAGTAATCCTTAACTGGGGACCTTGCAAGGAATTGGGAGATGTCAGAGCTTTCCTGGGAACATGTGGGATGTGTCACATCTTTATTAAGAACTATGCTAAGCTCACAGAGCCTCTAACTAATCTCACCCAGCTCAAAGTTCCCTTTCATTGGGGTGAAGACCAGGAAAATTCCATGCAGGCATTGAAGGATGCTCTTGCAGAAAGTCTGGCACTATGATCCATAAACTATGATTAGCCAATCATTCTGTGTGTAGACACATCCTGGAGAGCTGTTGGCTTCTATATTTGTCAAGCTGACCCTGAAAATCCTAAGATCAGGCACTATTGTTGATTCAGATCGATCACACTTAATGAGCAGGAAGCTAAATTCTCCCAGCCAAAGCATGAACTATATGGGTTGCGCTTAGCTCTTATAGCATGTAAGAATTGGGTGTGGGGATCCAGGAATTTGATAGTAGAGACTGATGTGAAGTATGTGTTGGGAATGTTAAGAAATCCTGACAGTGTACCAAATGCAGCTATCAACAGATGGATTGAAGTGATCCTGCTCTTACATTTCAAGTTAGTGCATGTTCCAGGAAAAGTTCATGGACCAGATGGACTTTCCAGGAGGGATTTTCAGCCCAGGGATGATGAGTATGGCCACCTGGAAGAGGATTTAGAAGAAGAACATGAACCGTTGGAGTATGATGACACCATGTGGCCTGCACCATTTGATTTTGAAGTCTTCACAGACAGGATAGACACCAGGCATGGTTACATGACTGTTGCCAAGGCTGTCCAGGATTTAGAGACAGACCAGGGTTTCCTGGAAACCAATAATGGCCTTGTTACCAGCGTCTTATACAGTGCACCAATCCTGCCTGATGCAGATAATTTCACAGATGGTGAGGAATATATGGAGGAACATAGAGTGAACTTTGGAAAGCAGATGGATGACAAGTTGGATCTTGTGTCTTCCTGGTTGGACAATCCACTACAGAAACCTCCTGGAATATCTGATGCCCAAGTCAAAAGCTTTGTTAGATTTGCTATGCATTTCTTTAAAGACAAAGACAGGATATATCACAAAAGCCAGGAAGGTGAACATAAGTTAGTAATTGAAAAGTCCAGGAGAATGCATATCCTAAAGTCCAGTCATGACTTCCTGGGACATCGCGGCATCTATGCTACCCTGGAATTAGTTAAACAATGATTCTGGTGGCCTGCATTGGAGCAGGATGTTGCCTGGTATGTCAAGTTGTGTGATACTTGTCAGAGGCATTTAATGATGAAAGTATGGATCCCACCCACAGTTACCCATACTCCATCAATATTCCAGGTAATCCATGTCAACACTATACACATGCCAATGTTGTCCAGGTACCATTATATTGTTCATGGGAGGTGTGCATTGACTAGCTGGATGGAAGGCAAGATGTTGAAAGCTGAGACTGGGAAAGCAATTGGAGAATGGCTATTTAATGATGTTTTCTGCCACTGGGGATGTGTTTCCTTGATCATTACAGAAAATGGGCAACCATTTCTAAAAGCAATGTCTTTCCTGGAAGCAACTTATGGCATCTGGGGAATTCAGATCTCAGGTTACAATTTCCAGGCAAATGGTAAAGTTGAAAGACCTCACCTGGATGTATGCCAGGCCTTATATAAAGCCTGTAATGGTGTCGTTTCAAAGTGGTCTCTCTACTTTCCACATGTTCTGTGGTCAGACAGAGTAACTATTTGCAGGAGGATGGGATGTTCACCATTCTTTGCTGTAACTGGTGCACACCTGGTACTACCTTTGGATGTTGTTGAAGCTACCTGGCTTGTGAAGTATCCAGGAAGGTTATTAACTATGGAAGAAGTGATAGGGTATCAAGCACGGGCTTTAGCCAAGCATTCTTCTGATGTTGCTGTGCTAAGAAACAGACTGCATGAAATCAAAGTCAAAGAAACATTGAAATATGCCAGAATGCATGCAGCAACCATGAAACAGTTAGTTTTCAAGCCTGGAGATCTTGTACTGGTTTGAAACACTGCTATTGAAAAGTCTATGAATAGTAAGATGCATCCTAGGTATTTAGGACCTGTGATGATAGTAAGGAGATCGAAAGGAGGTTCTTATATTGTGGTGGAAATGAATGGCAGCACTTGGGGATTCAAGGTTGTGGTGTTGCACCTGCAACATATTTACCCATGTAAATTTGTGATTTCCTAGTGAGCTCACTAAAATATACTGTTCGCGTATAGAGCTCACTATGGATAATACCTTCCTGATGATGAAACCAACCTCCAAGCAGTTATGAATGACACTAGCGACATTCCCTGAGGCAGAACTAAACCAGGGACTTAATCATAGCATTGTACTGGATAGGCATGCTTGATTATACAGACCAATCTCTCTGTCCTGAAGTCAGAAACAGTCTTTGCTGCACAATAAACACCAGATCAGGATAAAGAGATATTGCAATGGGAGGATAATTAAGCCGCTCACAATTAAAAGTGATGTGCAACGTGATAGAAAAAGATCTGAAGTCACCCTGAGATAAGATACCATGAACATGACATTCCCTGATAAGAATGGACTTGTTTGTAGCAAGCTCACTACATGTGGAGTATGTGGGACAAGTTGTTCATTGCCAGACACAGTGACTTGCTCCAGAAAAACATTGAAGATACTAAACATGGGTTAATGATGCAAAGTCACCATGTAGATAAGTCCATGGACTTGAGAACTAGTGAGCTCTGTACACCACACAGAGAGCTCACTATGGAAACCATCTCCAATGAGGAAGACTAGGCTCAGAGACAAGTATAACTGTGGCAGCAGCAGGCTAGGCCCACAGGAATTCCCTTCTATCACTTTCTATAATGTGTTTGTATTATTCCGGACCAAGTAGTATAAATAGTGGTAAAGTAGATAGAGTAGGACAAGTTTTCAGACCCCCGAGTTGCATGTTAGCATTGAAAGCAAAGCATAAGTGGCAAGGGATCAGTTTGTAGCTTCAAGTGTTGTTTACTAGCCTAGTGAGCTCACCAGAGGAAAACAGAGATAATCTCACATTCAACTTGGGTGCCCAAAAGACAAGAGAGATATTGAGTCAGTGATGCTGATTTAATTGTTTGAGCACTTGAGGAGTTCAAATGTGTTGAGAGCTCAGAAAGAGGGTCATTGGTTTCCATTTCATCTGTCTGTTTTCAGTTTATCTGTTTCTGGGCATTGGGAGCCTCATCTGTTTCTGCTGGTTCAATTTCTGTTATCTGTTTGTTTTTGAAGAAGGGTTGCCATTGTTCACATGAGTCAGTTTGATAATCCTACACATGGATGTGTAGCGAGCTCACTAGATCAGTGTCTAGTGGAGTGGTTTGAAAAGCGAACTCGGTGTGAAGTCAGTTCAGGTTGGAATGAGTCTGTCTGTCTGTCTGTCTGTCTGTCTGTGCACTGCAGGGGCATGTGTATCATCTGTCTGCATTGCCAAGCAGGTCACACCTAGAAGCAGTCCTTTTTGTTCAAAAGTTCATAGACTTAGGACTTTATTTTGAAGAGAGCTCACTACATCTTTGCATTGTGAGGCATTGAAATCATTTGGATTGATTGAAATAATCACAGAGTGTGTGTAATTACTCCCTCTGTCACACTTGCAAGGGTAGTTGTTGATATTAGTGGGGTGTAGAGGGTGTGAGGTGTAGTGTGTGTCATAGCACACTGTTCCACTCACTATTCCATGAGTAGACACAACCTAACCTCTTCAACGGCCATCTAGATACTTTTGCAGAAGGACACAAGAATGCAGGTCCCTGGTCACACCTACTCCTTTGGGGATGCAGACTGGGCCAGGGCACCAGAGAAATCATTAGTCACAAGATGATACATGGTGCATTAAATTTGGCATTGTTAGGACTGCTACAGGAGTACAGTGTTGACAAGCTTACCTACATGGATGTGATAGTGAAGCTTCCCCAACTGCCTGGGTGTGCACACTTTTCATTTTCTGCTACTGGTCTGCTATCACTGATCTCTCCTTTACAGACAAGATCCGCAATGTGAAGGTGTCAACCAACAGCAACACCTTTTGATTCTAAAGTTACTGGCCCATTCCCAAAAATAACTGGGGAAGATGACAAGGTGCCAACACAAGAGCAATGCCAGCCTGAGACTGTTGCCTGACTGTAGCCATTGGTAACTGTAGATTAAGGTATGTATTAATCAGCATATCCTACTGTGATGTTAAAATACATTTTATAGCACTATATGGTGTCTGAATCCTTTATATCCTTTGTTGACATTGATGTTTTGCTGTTAGTTAGCATGGCAGGTGGGAAGGAAGGTTTGCTTGCACAGCCACCAACTTGAACTGCTACTCTTCCCAAACTCCTCCTTTCTTCCCACAACATTGAATGGAAATGTTTTGGAATAAAGCCCATTCCACAGCTTACAAACTTCCATCACTGTTAGATGGTTGGGCACCTGTTATATAGTGCTGTAAGATGGTGCTATTGTGACTCTGTAGCTTTAACCCTGCTTCTTAAATCCACCATTAGCAGGGTCTGTTTTTTCAATTGCATCCCATTGAGTGGCTTCATTCACATTTCTCTCTACCATTTTGACTACACCTTTCAGTTAACAGCTTGCCTTCTATATGACCACCATAGTCCTGTGTCCTGCCTCTGTGTCTCTGTCAATGACTGGACTGTCCAGAAACTGTCTCAGAGACCCATAATTGCATCTATCTACTGGTGTGCCCTTTTCAACTTGAATGGTACCACTCATTTGTTCCAGTGGTATATTGGCATTAGGATATTGTCTCCCTCTGACCCTGCAGCCTAGTGGCATGATGCCATAGATGCAACTTGTACACAAGATGACTGACCCTTCAGGTGTAACAGAATATGCTGCTTCAAGTTGTTCACACATACATTCATTCCAAATACCAGATATCCCACCAAAAAGATTCCTTGCCTGTGATGTGAAGGCAGGCACTTTTAAAAACCCTTGCAAGTTCTTCCTCGCCACATTCATGTTTGTCATTGAACTTGGCAAGCCAATAGGATGGCAGCAATGACATTGTGGATACCAGTGTAATGTTGGGTGCCTAGTCACTATATGAGTAGCCTAGAATAACTCCAACAGGTGTCTCTTTGGGTAGCCACATGGGACACCAATGTATGTCTATGAATAGGAACACTTGTATTCACCAAAGTCAATGGGGAAGAATGGGAGACATGCCGACTGGAAGCCATTGGACAGGATTACATTGATTGTGTTGAGAACTTTAGTGTCCAAGGGTTTGAACCTTGGAGTTTGGTGGTGACTTGGCTCTTACCACATGTTATCAGAAAATCCCTCCTTTGTCTCTTTGTTTCCAAATTGGATGAGAATTCATACTGAATCCTGGTGTGTAACAGCTCCTTACAAGTCCAAATGTAAGGGAAGGGACGATCAACTTATAACGCTGAAACCTTGCAGGCCTGAAGATGGTTCATTTTCCAAGTCATATGTTGACTCTGCCCAAGCCTATGTTAATGGACAGAGTGATTCTATATCTGCCAGGCCTCCCCCTCAATGAATTTCTATCTGTGCATCCTCGTGTTCTAGGACATGTGCACTGATTCTGCATTGTCAGCTCTATCCTGAACCTATATGCATTGGTTATTGGCATCGACAAGTATAAGCACAGTTCTGTCATACTCAGAGGCTTGCATGGTGCTGTTGACAACACCAACACTGTCTGCAATTCTTTATGAGACACACTGCACATCCCAGAGAATCAGATCTTAAATCTCTGCAATGAGCAAGCTACGAGGTCAACTATCGAGGCGGTGATTGAGACCTTTGGGGACAACATGTCAAACAAGAAGGCCGATCCAATCCTGATATACTATGCAGGACATGGAACAAAAGCAAAGGCACCATCCGGATGGCCCAGCATCAACGGGAAGATCCAAATGCTGGTCCCATATGATTTCAACCCCAGCAGATCGAAGGACTCACAGGAAGATCAAGGCATACTGGATGTGTGCCTATCTGATCTTCTCCATAACCTAGCACAAAAATGGTCAGACAACATTGTAAGGGGTTGTGCTCTTGCTGTATGGCATCTGACAATGTCTACCGACAGACTGTCATTTTGGATTGTTGTTACTCTGGTTCAGGCATGTGGACGGCAGACAATTCTGCTGTCTGTGGGATCGATCTCACAGCAGTTGCTCAAGATCTATTGGATAACATAGAGCCAGACACTTGGGTGAGTGTCATCACGAAGAGATTTGAGAAGACAGGTCTTCTATCACATGTGCTCTGTTCAGTATGTGCAGCTGTGGAACACACCAGGGAGATCCCCTGTGGGCAGCTTAAAATGCAGCACCTTTACTCTACCATTATTAAAACTGCTGCAGAACCACAGAGTTGACATGCTTACTTACACAGCTCTCTTGTCTTCTTGCTGACCTTGCAGTGAACAAGTCAGACAGCATTGTAAGGATTGACTTGCATCTATGGCGCATTGTATCTGATCAGGTAGACTGACAGATTGTCATTCTTGACTCTTGTCATCTGGGCTCTGACATGCACATGGGCGACAATGATCATATGAGGCAGGGGTAACTCCTGTGGTCAACAATTCTGCCAAAATTTAGTACTCTGAACACTTGCTGATTCACAGCTGTTCATGTGCTAGCATGTACTGCATTCATGACATTGCACAGCTTTCAATATGCTTCTGTTTCCCCCTTGACTTCATGAGTGAGACTGTCAACAGAGCAATGGAAGGCCTTGAAACACCACATGACCACTGCACCAATGCATTCACCCTCACCTGCCTCATGACCTCCATGATAATATCATAGAGGATGTCTGGATTCTGCAACTTGAGAACTGGAAGGCATCATTGTTTCCATTGTCAAGACTGGCAGCAAGACCAGCTATTTCTACAGGGGTGCCATAAAGGATGTGTCAAAGGTATATCACATTAAGATATAGTACATGTATTGACCAAGTGCTGCTGATGAGCCTCAGGGCTCTGTATGCTCCAATTTTGTGGATTTATCCCTTTAGTGGACTTTCAGCAAACCAATGATTCCACACATGCCCATATATACTTTATAGGGTTTTCCCGATGATGAGGTGGTCAGATGGTTTAGTGATCTCCAAACATAAACTGGTGAATAGTTGTCGGATACTTCTGGAATGTCGCCATGTGAAGAACCAAAATGGAAATAGTGGTGTCTCAGCTTTGTGTTGGTATTATAGAACAACTAGTTTTGTTTGTAAGTCACTCCTCAGGTGTGTTGTTTGTTTGTGCATGAGCTTTCTGAGTACCTCCATACTCATGTCAATTCCACCAGCAAAACACTATATGTATTCAGTACTGGATGAATCAGGCTGTCCTACATTGACTGGCTTGTTGTCTTTGGGGGGACTTCTCTCTAGTCTCATGAGAAGTTACTACAGATTCTGATGCTCTGAGTCACCTTTGGTCTCTGTTATCTGGTCTGGTGTGTGTTGTAAAACTGGGAAACTGGATGGGAAAGAAACTGGGATGTGTAAAATGTCTGTTGGTATTATGTCAGTATTAAATGAGCTCCTAATTGTCTCGGTATGGGTCTGTGTCAATGTTTCTGTGGCTATGGCAGTGCAATAGCAGGTCTCATCTTTATTTCTGGTCTCCTCAGCTTTATCTGGTTATGTCTTGGCTTTATCTGTGACAATTCTGTTTGCCCTAATTCCTATAAACTGTCAATCTCTGTCAAAACTATACTTTGTTTCCTTTGTCTGGTCCTATCTCTTGTCAAATTGATTCCTATAACTGGTCAATACTATTTCCTGCAAAGCTCACAATAGAGCTGCCCTATATCTGTCAATCTGTCAATACTAAATCTGTTCAAAACCTATCCTTGCAATGCTCACAATAGAGCTGCCCTACAACTATCCAATACTATTCATCTGCTCTTGATGCCCAAATGGGTTTGCTAATGTCTTGTGAAAATGAAAACTTGTTAAAACTAATCTGATCTTGTGAAATTGAAGCTAATTCTTTCCTATAAAACTAAAAGAGGTGAGTACTGCATGGTTATCACTTACAAACACTGAGCAAATGCCAGTAATGAAGTAAAACAATGATGAGAGTCAAGGTTTTAAGTTGATGGATGGTGGTGAAGCGTCTCGGCTTTAACTACGTCAAGCTCAGTTTTGTGGTGAATGAAATTGCTATTAAACATGTACTATTGGTAATGTCAAAGCTGGGTGAGTTACTGAGGTAAACGAGTCGATATGTGTATGTGGGGGAATGGAATAGAGAGAATAACTAGTATAAAGTATCAAGTTACCAGGTTTATATAGTAAGATATAAATAAAATGGCATCCTTGTGGTATATCTGAAGGGCTATGCATTAGCATATGTGTTTCTGACCTTCTGACTATACAGCAGGTCTTGTGCATTGTCTTATTCGTGTCTGTGCCTTTGATTTTCGTAGTTCCAGCATTAGATTATGCCTTATTCATAGTGTCAGAGTCGAGAATACTCATTGAAAATGACTGAGTACTGCCAAAGTATCATGTGCATCGACGTCTCATGGTTACACAGCAATAACCAATTAATTCCAAAGTTGCCAAAGGGTGTTCATGCTGTGGAAATCATCAAATTGCTGTGATGAAGCCCCTATGATTGCTGGATCAATGTCGAGAAGCTCCAGTCATGTGGCTGTGCCTTTGCACTTTGATGCAGCAATGCTGGAGATGTCAGCAATGTGCTCTAGGTCCTATTGTGGTAATGGCAGCACTAAATCCATGGATTTGGGTCAAAAATTGTGTTATTGGGGTATTGCTGAGGTATTGGCATTGGGAAAGCATCGGTGATGAGCCTCAGGGCTCTGTATGCTCCAATTTTGCAGATTTATCCCTTTAGTGGACTTTCAGCAAACCAATGATTCCACACAAGCCCATATGTACTTTATAGGGCTTTTCTGATGCTTTCCTGATGCCAATACCTTGGCAATACCCCCAAAACTCCATTTTTGACCTAAAGCCACAGATTTAGTGCTGCCATTACCACAATAGGACCTAGAGCACATTGCCGACATCTCCAGCATTGCTGCATCAAAGTGCAAAGGACAGCCACATGACTGGAGCTTCTCGACATTGATCCAGCAATCATAGGGGCTTCATCACAGCAATTTGATGATTTCCACAGCATGAACACCCTTTGGCAACTTTGGAATTAATTGGTTATTGCTGTGTAACCATGAGACGTCGATGCACATGATACTTTGGCAGTACTCAGTCATTTTCAATGAGTATTCTCGACTCTGACACTATGAATAAGGCATAATCTAATGCTGGAACTACGAAAATCAAAGGCACAGACACGAATAAGACAATGCACAAGACCTGCTGTATAGTCAGAAGGTCAGAAACACATATGCTAATGCATAGCCCTTCAGATATACCACAAGGATGCCATTTTATTTATATCTTACTATATAAACCTGGTAACTTGATACTTTATACTAGTTATTCTCTCTATTCCATTCCCCCACATACACATATCGACTCGTTTACCTCAGTAACTCACCCAGCTTTGACATTACCAATAGTACATGTTTAATAGCAATTTCATTCACCACAAAACTGAGCTTGACGTAGTTAAAGCCGAGACGCTTCACCACCATCCATCAACTTAAAACCTTGACTCTCATCATTGTTTTACTTCATTACTGGCATTTGCTCAGTGTTAGTAAGTGATAACCATGCAGTACTCATCTCTTTTAGTTTTATAGGAAAGAATTAGCTTCAATTTCACAAGACATTAGTGAACCCATTTGGGTGTCAAGAGCAGACGAATAGTATTGGATAGTTATAGGGCAGCTCTATTGCGAGCATTGCAAGGATAGGTTTTGAACAGATTTAGTATTGACAGATTGACAGATATAGGGCAGCTCTATTGTGAGCTTTGCAGGAAATAGTATTGACCAGTTATAGGAATTGATTTGACAAGAGATAGGACCGGACAAAGGAAACAAAGTATAGTTTGACAGAGATTGACAGTTTATAGGAATTAGGATGAACAGAATCATCACAGACAAAGCCAAGACATAAACAAATAAAGCTGAGGAGACCAGAAATAAAGACAAGACCTGCTATTGCACTGCCATAGCCACAGAAACATTGACACAGACCCATACCAAGACAATTAGGAGCTCATTTAATACCGACATAATACTGACAGAAGTTTTACACATTCCAGTTCCTTTCCCATCCAGTTTCCCAGTTTTACAACACACACCAGACCAGATAACAGAGACCAAAGGTGACTCAGAGCGTCGGAATCTGTAGTAACTTCTCATGAGACTAGAGAGAAGTCCCCCCCCCAAAGATGACAAGCCAGTCAACGTAGGACAGCCTGATTCGTCCAGTACCGAATATGTATAGTGTTTTGCCAGTGGAATCAACACGAGTATGGAGGTACTCAGAAAGCTCGCACACAAACAAACAACACACCCGAGGAGTGGCTTACAAACAAAACTAGTTGTTCTGTAATACCAACACAAGGCCGAGACACCACTATTTCCATTTTGGTTCTTCGCACAGCGATATTCCAGAAGTATCCGACAACTATTCACCAGTTTACGTTCAGAGATCACTAAACCATCTGACCACCTCATCAACGCATCAGCAAGCCCAGAGGTAGACCCCATTGGCCAGCTGAGGAGACAGACAGCGACACCGATGAGTCCTGCTTTGCCACCCCTGCAGGAACTTCCCAGCCCCTTGTGGCTACCAACCCAGACCCCTTTGAACCCACTGACAACCACTCTCCCATTCCCAATCATGCCCCTAGCAATGACCGCACCAGTATACGCTCCATCATCGATGTACCACAAGCCTCTACCAGCACCGTCACCCTGAATGTACATCCCACTACTGCTAACCCTGATGATGGGCGAGAGCCTGTTTCCCCTACCGACAGACCCAGCTCTGACCCCGGAAGCCCACAATTCATGGGGGATCCCACTGAGGGGCTCTTCCTCGGGTTCCCATTGTCCAGGGTCAATCTCACCAACAAGGAGTAAGCCGGAACAGCTGATATGGGACATGGTGGAAATATACATACAGAATGCTGAAACTACAGAAATGACTAACCTACCAATACCCAAAACAGCAGAGGAAACATGGGGACAGTACCTTGATCTAACTGTAGCCAAATATCACTATTTAAAGACAGCCGCTGACAACAGACCGATTGGTCAGTGGACCACGTTCCAAGACCAGGAAATCGTGACACAAAACCTAATCAATCGGGCCAAGGAACAAGCCATGGCCCAGATCAATCGACAGGACCGCATCCCTTTCCGAGTCACCCTTCTTGCCACGGCAGGACCAGAAGCTGTGGGACCATCAACAACCCAGCCCCCTGCCCAATCAAAGATTGAACCGAAACCACCTGGGAAACCCATGCCACTTTCCAGAGGATCAGTGGGTGAATGGGAATGTGACCAGCTTAATCAAGCAGCCATCAAAAAGGCCTGAGAAGACCTGCACATTGCCCTCACCAATGCCACCAAAACACATGCCACACCAGGCTGGAAGCTGGGCGACATCCCCGGAGGATCTCCACACCCATCAGCCCGAGATGAGCTAGCCTTGTTGCAAGGACCCCCTGGAGGACCACCCAGTTGGCCATCAGACAACCCTGCCCCCAAAATGGTAGTTGGCAATCTCTGACTCAATGTCAAACCCACCCTCATCAAGGAACCTGACACATTCAAGGGCGACTCTGACGACCTATGACGATTCATCAATGACTGTGAACTCTACTTCCAGACCTTCCTCAGGTTCTTTGCCAATGGCAACAAAGTCATCTTCACTGTCTCCCACATGGTCGGACAAGCCAAGAACTGGTGGATGAGCATACAGGAGGAACTATACTCCTGCTCCTGACTTCATCACCGGTTCCCCACTTGGCTCAATTTTAAGGATGCACTCAGAACCCAGTTCAGCGACCCTGCCATAAAAGAGAAGCATCACCAAGCAATGACTGAGCTCAAATGGAACATCGGTGCCGAGACTGCAGTAGAGTATTTCCAGAAGTTGGAAGATCTCGGAAGGAAAGCCAAGCTGATCCATGATGTGGGAGAACAAGGCCAGATGACCATGGCCCTAAAGGGGGGAGTCCCGTGCACTATTCACAACAAGATTACTGACATGGGGATCCTACTGCTGAGTGGCTACTACGATTGGAGAAGGCAGATCATCAATGGCGATGAAGCCCGACAATGCGCAAAGGTCATTGACAACATGATTGCCCGCCCCACCACCACTAAAACGACCCCATCCATGACTGGACACACCCCAGCAACGACACCTACAAACACTGACAAGCAGACTGGGATGGGAACGATATACGGTGGGTGGGGACAGCTGATGGACGTAGACTGACTAAAAGCCAGGAACGCCAGGCTATACTATAATTGTAACAAGAAGGGCCACTTCCCATGGGAATGCCCTAAGCCAAAGAAACCATACCATCAACCACCATGCTCCAAGGCGTAGATCTGAGCTGCTATTGAACAACTCGAGAATGAATACTCCACAGCTGAGGAGAAGACGCCCTCAGCCAGCAGCATTGAGGAGGTAAAAGATTAGGCTGACGAGCAAGCAATTCCACCCAATTGGCCATGGATGAAATTAGTTCTAGTATGTCATTGTCTACTTGTAATAGTACTTATGTTATGCCTATAGTACCCACACATTCGAATATACCCCATTCAACTCAAGTGACAAAGAACTTAAAAGAATCACAGAAGGAACGATCACAGCTGAAGCTGAGTAAGCGTGCTGCAACTGTCACAGGGACCATACAAACACCATCAGCGGAAGCCAAGCCATTGACCTTCGAGGGTGTGGCCAAGGTGATTCCAACCTTGGCAGAAGATCTAGCATGGGAGCCCTCTCCACCAGTCGCAAACATCCCAGCAAGCAAGACCAAGACCGCTACCTCGACTAGTGAAGGGGGCCAAACGGGGGCCTGCACACCCCATACGACACCCTCCACTGTCTCTTCAGTGCGCATACCTGCCTGCCACTTCCTGTACCACATTGGAAAGGACAGTGCCTGGACAATGCACACCTGGGACTGTTCTACTGGCAACATCATTGGACTGGTCAGTGATGATCACCCCCCTGAGCTGAACATGTCCCCCAAATACCTGCATGACCCAAAGGAGTGGCTTAAACCTTGGAGTGCCGAGTGGACCTGGCAAAGTCTTTACACCTCACTCCTGGCTGCCAAGGGCACCCTTCTTAGTTGGATTCACAAGACATGACAATGGGAGGTGACCAATGAGCTGGTCCAACAACTCTGAAAATCTACACGATCGACCACCCTCGAATGGCTTGAGGAACTCAAGGAACCTCGCCAATACATACACACCGCTCGATCATGAGGCAAGGACCTCATCATCACCATACAACTTGAAATGTTAGAAAGGTGACAGGAACTCCCGGCCACTGCCCTGATTGACAGCAGGTGCATGGGGAGCTCCACCAATAAAAACTTTGTTGCCAAGCATGGGCTGGTCACATGACCCATGACCCACCTGATCCCCATCTTTAATGCAGACAGGACCTGCAACTGAGCCAGGGAAATTACTGCCTACACCGAACTGCGGATGAAGATTGGCAATCATATCGAGCGAATAGATCTAGCCATGATAGATCTGGGGGATAAGGATCTATTCCTTGGGCATGACTGGCTGAAATGCCACAACTCATTGATTGACTGGGGTACAGGGCGTATTACATTCAGAAGGTGCCATTGCAACTGGATGAGGTTTACATTGCCGGATGCTGATGAAGACCCCTGGGATCAGGAGCTGGAAGAAGGAGACATGATCCTGGCAGTGGACATGACAGAGGAAATACAACTACGTGCTCATGTAGCCAATGACCTAGCAGCAAAGGCCCACGAGTCGAGACCGGAAAGGATGTTTGAGGAACTGGTTCCCAAATGGTGTCAGGACTTTCGCGACTTGTTCTCGAAGGACAATTTCGATGAATTACCACCCTGCAAACCCTGGGACCATGCCATCGAGCTTATCCCCAATGCCAAATCCACTCTAGACTGCAAGATCTACCCTCTCTCCCCAAAAGAACAAGCAGAGCTCGACGACTTCCTAGATGAGAATCTCTGCACAGGAAGGATCTGCCCCAGTAAATTGCCCATGGCCTCCCCATTCTTCTTCGTCAAGAAGAAGGATGGGAGACTACACCCCATACAAGACTATAGGAAGCTCAATGAGATGACCATCAAAAACTGATATCCTTTACCGCTCATCTCAGAACTTATGGATAAACTGAAGGGGGCCAAATACTTCACCAAGCTCAACATGCGGTGGGGGTACAATAATGTGCGAATCAAGAATGGAGATGAGTGGAAGGCGGCTTTCCGGATGAACCGAGGACTGTTCAAACTGACGGTTATGTTCTTTGGACTAACTAATTCACTGGCCATGTTCCAGTGGATGATGAACGACATATTCAAAGATCTCATCGCCACTGGAAAGGTCACCATCTACCTCGATGACATTCTGATTATGTTGAAGGACCGAGCTGAACATCAGCAACTCATCCAACAAGTCCTAACCACCCTCCGATGGCACAAACTGTACCTCAAGGCTGAGAAATGGGAATTCGAAACACTCGAGACAGAATATCTAGGGGTGATCATCAGCGAAGGATTGATAAGGATGGATGAGGTGAAGACACAAGGGGTAATGGAATGGCCAACACCAACAAAGAAGAAAGAACTTCAATCATTCATCAGCTTCACCAACTTCTACTGACGATTCATCAAGGACTATAGTAAGGTAGTGTGGCCCATGACTAAACTGACAGGGAAGGAGCCATGGGTGTGGGGAGCAGTGCAGCAGCAGGCGTTCGAGGAGTTGAAGAGATGACTGGCTCAGGACGTCATGCTGGCAATCCCGACAGACAAAGGAAAGTTCCAGATTGAGGCAGACTCCAGTGAAGGAGCGATAGGGTCAGTACTCTCCCAACAGCAGAGAATGCTATGGCAACCAGTCACTTTCCTCTCAAAGGCACTTTCCATCACCGAGCGCAA
Organism: Armillaria sp. CMW 4456; assembly: GCA_028551335.1. Classification (NCBI taxonomy): domain Eukaryota; kingdom Fungi; phylum Basidiomycota; class Agaricomycetes; order Agaricales; family Physalacriaceae; genus Armillaria; species Armillaria sp. CMW 4456. The sequence goes on from JANDKJ010000183.1 coordinate 19,754, forward strand.
CTATGAGATTTATGACAAGGAGTTGCTCACCATCATGCTTGCCCTTGCAGAATGGAGGCACTACCTCATGGGTGCTGCCCAGACATTCAAAATATAGTTGGACCATCAGAACCTTCAGTACTTCTGCCAGCCCCAGAAGCTCAACCGACACCAAGCCTGATGGGTCACTGAGCTCAGGGAATACCACTTCATGCTGCACCACAAGCCTGGAAGTGCCAACTGGAAAGTGGACCTCCTCAGCCGATGGGCTGACCATGACCAGGGAACTAACAACAATCGGGAGATGACTGTCCTCCCAGAATCTTACTTCTTTTGAGCAGTCATCATGCCAGGTGAAGGAGAGGTGGAAGAAAAGATCCAAGAAGCAACAAAGAGGAAGTCGACCTGGGATGCAGGGATAGCAGAATCATTGGTGCATGAACGAGGGGTAACGAGTCAGGACGGCCTACTCGAATACAACAGGAGAATATACATCCCAAAGGATAATGGTCTCCGAGGGGAACTGATATCGTTCCACCATGATCATATCACAGCAGGGCACCCAGGGATCACTAAGATGAAGGAACTCGTTCAATGAAACTACTGGTGGCCCAAACTTGGAAACGACATTGAAAGGTATGTCAAGGGATGTGAAGTCTGCCAGTGGACAAAGACACACATGCAGGCCAGACCAATGCCCCTCCACCCGAACGAGGTACCAGAGGCCCCATGGACACATATCAGCATCGATATGATCACTGGACTACCTGAATCCAACGGTCACAATGCCATCATCGTCATCATCGATCAATTCTCCAAAGAGATCGTCCCCATTGTGTGTACCACCGAACTATCATCAGAAGGATGGGCCCGAATACTCCAAGACCATGTATACTCACGACATGGAATGCCCCAAAAAATCATTAGCAACCAAGGACCTCAATTTGTCTCGAGATTCATTAATGACCTTTACCGACTCCTAGACATCTGCAGCAACCCATTGATGGCCTACCACCCACAGACAGACAGACAGACTGAGTATGCAAACCAAGAAATCGAAAAATACTTGTGCCTCTTTATCAACCACCATCAAGACGACTGGCCCAAATGGCTGGCACTAGCCACTTTCCAACATAATAATCGCATACACTCTGCCACAGGCAAAAGCCCATTCTTTGTCAACTATGGCACTCATCCCTGAATCACTATTACCAATACCCACTGGCAGCAAAGAATGCCAGCCATGAACAACTTCGCTGACACAATGACAAAAATACATGCTGAAACCAAAGCCACACTGGAGAAGGCCACCAAACATATGAAGACCCAATATGATGCATGAAAGCGACCAGCATTGATGTATGATGTTGGAGACAAGGTCTGGTTAGATACCACCAATCTCCACCTACCATGACCAAAGAAGAAGCTGGACGACAAACAAGTGGGACCATTCTCAATAACTGCCAAGATTGGGGCATCAGCATACAAGCTAAGACTCCTGGCGATGTAGTGAATACACCCAGTCTTTAACGAGGCCCTACTATCACCATATACTGCACCCACATTTCTGTCACAAAGCAAACAGCCACTGCCACCACCAGAGATCGTTAACAACAAGGAAGAATATGAGGTGGAAGCTATTGTCGACACCCACACCTGATGCATCCAAGGGAAGAAAAACCAGCCTTCACGCACAGTTACCAACTACCTCATCAAATGGAAGGGATACAGAGATGAAGAAAACCAATGGGTTCAAGAAGACCTACTCAAGAATGCCCAAGAGGCAATCGAGGACTTCCTAAAATCGTAACCAAGGGATAAGGGTTGTGGCAGTCAGGACGACTGCCTCAACAAGGGGGTAATGTTACAATTTTTACCCCTATCTCGACCCTAACCCCAGATACTCCCCTAATCACTCTCAAACCCCTATCCTGCATTATCCATGAATCGGCACTTAACTCCACTCATTTGTCTTGGACACTTGTCTTCTTGCCTAGTCAGGACTTCTCTTTGTACTTACCATTTGCCATCAACAACCTGCTCATACTAGCTGCTTCTCAGTGGACAAACATTGTCACCACATAATGTACAACAGTAGCATACAAGCTATGTATTTAAGTAGGATGCTCACACTGGTATGAACCAGCTTCGAGCTAAGTTATAAAATACCAACTTACACTTGACACTCATCACTCTCAAAGCTAAAAGACTAAGGACTTAGTCTCATCTTCATGCTAACTGATAACCTCACTGGGAATACTCGAGCATGAAGTAACTGGTTGTTTGTTATTGTTAGAGTCACATGAAGTTTGGGTCTAACAAATGAACAGAATCATCACAGATAAAGCCAAGACATAACCAGATAAAGCTGAGGAGACCAGAAATAAAGATGAGACCTGCTATTGCACTGCCATAGCCACAGAAACATCAACACAGACCCATACCGAGACAATTAGGAGCTCATTTAATACTGACATAATACCAACAGACATTTTACACATCCCCGTTTCTTTCCCATCCAGTTTCCCAGTTTTACAACACACACCAGACCAGATAACAGAGACCAAAGGTGACTCAGAGCATCAGAATCTGTAGTAACTTCTCATGAGACTAGAGAGAAGTCCCCCCAAAGACAACAAGCCAGTCAATGTAGGACAGCCTGATTCATCCAGTACCAAATATGTATAGTGTTTTGCCAGTGGAATCAACATGAGTACAGAGGTACTCAGAAAGCTTGTGCACAAACAAACAACACACCTGAGGAGTGGCTTATGAACAAAACTAGTTGTTCTGTAATACTGACACAAAGCTCAGACACCACTATTTCCATTTTGGTTCTTCACATGGCGATATTACAGAAGTATCTGACAACTATTCACCAGTTTACATTCAGAGATCACTAAACCATCTGACCACCTCATCACCACGATAGCAGCAGATGTCAGAGCATTAAATTTTGACACAATTGTCAACCCCAGGGGTTACCCCTGCCCTGGGTACTAGACTTTATATTCAGTTACAAGTCTTGTGAGTTTCTATAAAGCCAGCTCACCAGGCTAAGCGAGGGATGCACTGCCTGTTTCACTCACATGGCAAGTACACTGGAGGACTTGAATCCACCTGACATGCATTTGAAGAAAGCCTTTGACATGGAAATCTGACTAAGCCTGTCATGAGACAGCCTAATAGGCTCATGGACCAACCCTGTATCAGTGACTGCCCCTCAAGGAGTGCCTGTCAAAAGGCACTCATGATTAATCTCTTGTGATAAGTGATGTAGCTACGACTTGGAGCCATTCTTTGACCATTCTACAGTTTTCTATCATCATGATCAAATCTTGACTATGCATTCCATGAACAAGTACTGCTACTGCCTCAGGTCACCTATCTCCCTTTCTGGTTACACAGAACAGTCAAACTCTGTTGTCCTTCAGAGCACCATCACTGGCATTGAGTAGTCTCTTTTTTGTTCTACATGTTGTCTAGAGTTTGTTGGGGGTTATACAGCCAAATAATGTTGCTATCTAGATAGATAATTCCAATGCGGTATTCTTTGAACTATAGGCCAAGGCTTATCCTTACTTCTTTAATTTCATTTTGTTGGCTCACCAATGCTCACCCTCACTCATATTTGTCTTTGTCTTTTGAGTGACATTCAATCAGAAAATTGGTCAGCTTGCATCAGACCAGTACTGTGCTGTTCTGAGTCCTTGACTCAGTCTTAGTGGTGCAAAACCCTCATTTGAAATTTACCTAAAGTTGTAGATTGATAAACAGTGTTTTTAGTGTAGATAAGATATAGATAATGGTTGATAAGGACTGATGCCGGTTTGTCAATGGCCTTATATAGAAGTATATTTGATATGTATTTCCTTTTTCTGCCCCCATGTGCATTTGCTAATATGCCAAACTCATTGGGGCATGAATAATTTCAAAATGATTTCCTTTTTTTGCTTTAAAAAACATGGTATTTGCCATGTAATTTGATCTGTGTCTTGCCAGTGTGCCAAACTCAGTGGGGCATGAATAATTTCAAAACACTTTCCTTTTTTTTGCTTTAAAAAACATGGTAGTTGCCATGGAATTTGTCTGATTATGTCTATACTCTATGTCAGCCTTCATGCATCCTCAATCGTGTATCCAAACTCTCTATCTATATTATCTATTGTACAAATGTTTTAAGTTGGTTTTAAGGACTTGGATGTAGCCATGGCCCAGCAGCCTCTTCAACTGGTGTTTACTCATCTACATCAACAGGAAGTGGATGGTTTTCAAAGGTATGACCAATCTGAAACTGCTTCTAATATCTCTCAAAGGCTCATACATGTAGATCTTACATTACCCTGTATGAAGAGATAAGTGTGTGGAAGACTCTCTGCAATGCTGCTGTGGTGTTTGTTAAATGGAAAGAGTTGCTCCACTACTTTTGACATATTGGATTCAAGGAAACTCATGGCCCTTTGTAACCCCTATGGAAGGCTGCTACATGCTAAAGTCCCACCCACACCCTAACTCGTCACCTCTCTTAAGACTCTGTCTCTGTCGACATGTTCTTGAAATGGCTCAAGACCTTGATCTGCACTTTGGACAGTTTGCTGTGGCCAGCTATATCCCAGTTTTGTCAACAATTTTGATTGAATCTCTGGTTTGCCAGTAACAGCTTTGATACTGTTACAATGTAAGAAATTGTTATTTGAAAAGATCATTCATAAATTGATGCAATAATTGGCAGGCCTGGTGGAGATGTTCAAGAAGAGCCATCTCCTTACTCATATGACACCAGGCCTCAATGCCAGTGTCCATGTTGATAAATCACAAAAACCTTGAACTTCTACAGCCCTGAATGGTAGGTCTCTACTACTCTGATGCCTTAGAATATAATAAGTGATGTTGTTATGGCTAGTCCTCCATCAAGGAAAAATGAAAAATAAAATAAATCAAAGTGAAACCAGTTCATATACCATGGTGCCACAGTTACTTGTCCTCAACAGATGCTGACAAATACAGCCAGATGATTGAATGAGGTTCAAGTAACCATTGCAATGTTGCTGACAGGCCCATCACTATGCTTTAAGCCTTCACAATTCATGCTAAACAACAACTCAGATACTATCATTAAAAGAATGGCCAGGAGGAAAAGCATCAATTCATGTAATTTGCATCAATCTTGTCAAGCAGGGAATGAAAAATTGTGTTTTGTTTATAAAGGATCTGACTCTTGTGCCAGGCTCAACAACTTTTTACCCAGCTTTTACTTGTTATTCAACACCATAAAATATAACTGAGTTTGTGCACCCCTCCCAGAGATGAAGAAAGTGCCCATGTAAAAAATGGTCAGTATAAAGCAGTCGACACCTTCATAAATTAAAAAGAGCATTATGAAAACAATTTGTCTCGAAAAAGAGATCGGAGAACATGCAGAAGGGAGATCCAATCTCAACTACAACCTCACCAATACCACAACTGTGCATTTATCATCTCTCTCCCTGATACTGCTGAATTAGAAAACTTGACTGTACACATCTTGAATGTGTACAGTGTTTGAATGATACATGCAGGTGAAGAGAAACTACCAAAGCATGAGCAATGAATATTGACACAGATACAACACTTACAAAAACCTGCAGCTTACCCACATCATTTCCTAAATCTGGCGAGGACTTTGCAAGATTCAATGCAGTGTCATGTCACACTCTCTGCTTGGGTCATTTCTGTCATGATTTTAGCCCCTAACCACATCACAAGACAAACCCCTATCCATACCCTAACCCCCGATATGACACTTAGCCGCCCAATTGTCGCCTCGCTCCTTCACTCATCTAACTCTGTACAATTCTCTCCTTATCTTCACTTGGTTTGGAACTCTCTTTCACTGTACTATTAATGCCCCACTCAGCTGACACCATGGACTCTTCTCGCTGGCCAAACACTGGCACCTAAATAATGTACAACAGTAGTATACGACCTGTGTATTTAAGTAGGACAGCTTGCACTGGTAAAACCCCAGCCTCGAGCTAAGTTAATTCATGCCAACTTACTCAGAACTCACATATCTCACTAAGGCCAGAGAACTAAGACCTTAGTCTTGACTTCATGCTAGCAAGTGATGCACCGGGAATACTCGAACACAAAGTAGCCGGTTGTTTGTCATTGTTAGAGATCACATGAAGGTTGGGTCTAACAATTCCTTCAGAGCAGTAAGGACAAAGAAAGCACAGATGCCAATGCTTCTCTTGAATGTGATCTGGGTAAGACTTCATGTTTATCTTGTTCGCCAATGGTCTGCATGCAGGGCATTTGACCTTCCCTCCATGACAGTAGTCAGGATGATCAACTTTCAAATACTGGTGGAGGTTACCAGCCAATGCATCTTTGGAGCAGAGCAGGCACTTGTGAGCATGATCCAGTCTGGGCTGGTAGTGAAAGTTGAAGCTTGTATCAAGATTCAACCTTTCATTCCACTTGGATGTGCTGTGAGGGGCCAAAGTGTCATTGTCTATGAGGATAAGATTGCACCTGTAATCAAGTGCTGGAGACACTGGGTTTCCAACCATGGATGAAATAGGTATTGGATCTTCTGACAAAGCATGTGCAATGGAAAATGGGCTGTAGATGCACTGTGAGGGGCCCGAGTAACATTGTCTATACGAATAAGATTGCACCTGTAATCAAGTGCTGGGGACACTGTGTTTTCAACCATGAATAAGAGGGTTGTGTAAGAGCTGTTGTTGTGATTTGGATTGTGACAAGGGCAACTCAGGCTTACAATCCAGTACCAGACATATTAATATTTTTTCAGGCAGAGCTAATTAAGCGCTTAAGTAAATGGAAGTGCTCACTCATTAGCGCCCCTGAAGTGATCGTTAATGGGTAACCACTAGCTAGTTCATATCAGATTTCCAAGTGAAGTGGGGCTGGGAGAATTGTAGTGTTAATGTAAATTTTATCACATATAATGTCAAGATTTACATGTACAAATGGTAGGTTAGCCCAACTGAATTACTAGTAGCTAGTATTTTACAAAAATTATACATTAAACATATTAAAAGAGACGTTTAACATGATGCTGGACCAATGGAATGAATTACATTCAAATCATAACAAAAAAATTTTTTCATAGGAGTTGTCCACCTCTGTTTGCACTGATTATCAGCATCAACAAGTACCTCTCGAACAAAATCGTGGACCTGAGAGGTGCTGTTGTTGACACCAACACCATGGATACATTTTTGCAAGAGTCTCTCCACATTCCAAGGGATCAAATCAAGAATTTGCACAACAAGGATACCACAAGGTTAAGTATTGAGATGGCAATCAAGGACCTAGGGAATAATCCTAAGATCAAGAAGGGTGACCCAATTCTCCTTTTACACAGGGCATGGCACTGAGATTACAGCACCAGTGGGATGGTCCAGTGCCAACAAGAAGATACAAATGCTGATTCCACATGATTTTAACCCTAGTGGGCTGAAGGACTTGAAGCCAGGTCAAGGCATTCAAGATACTATGAGGCTGTGTCATCTTCTCACAGACCTTGCAGCAAAAAAGTCCAACAACATCGTAGGTTTGACTTGTTTCTATCATGAACTTTACCAAATTGAGTGCATGGACAGACCGTCATTTTGGACTGCTGCTGTTCAGGCTCCGGTGCACAAACTCTGCCAGCATCTGACACTATTAGCAATGCTCTCTTGTATGACTTTCAGTCAGATAGCCATCCAGGTACTTTTGCAGAAGGACACAAGAATGCAGGTACTCAGTCACATGTACTCCTTTTGGGGTGCAGATCAGGCCAAGGCGCTAGGGAAATCATTACTCACAGGGGGACAATACGTGGCACATTTACTTTGGGGTTGTTAGAACTGCTACAGGAGTATGGTGTTGACAAGCTTACTTACATGGATGTGATAGTGAAGCTTCCCCAACTGCCCAGGTATGCACACTTTTTGTTTTCTCCTACTGGTCTGCTATCACTGATCTCTCCTTTACAGACAAGATCCACAGTGTGAAGGCATCAACCAACAGAGACACCTTTTTGATTCTAAAGTTACTAGCCTATTCTCCCAAATAACTGGGGAAGATGACAAGGTGCCAACACAAGAGCAACACCAGCCTGAGACCGTAGCCCAATTGTAGCCATCTGTAACTGTAGATTAAGGTATATGTTAATCAGCATATCTTACCATGATGCTAGAATACATCTCACAGAGCCATCTGACATCTGAATCCTTTATATCCTTTGCTGACATTGATGTTTAGCTGTTGGTTGGTGTGGCAGGTGGGAGGGAAGGTTTGCTTGTGACCACCTACACCACACACTACACACACTGCCAATTACAATGTGAGGCTGGGAGGAATGATGAACACAGAAGAAGGGAGACTGGTGGTTGAGACAGCTGCCTGTGCATCTTAGCACTAGGGCTGCTTGTAGCATGATAATATACTGATTCAAAAAAAGATGTGCTTGCACAGCCACCAACTGCAATTACTCTTCCCAAACTCCTCCTTTCTTCCCATGACATCGAAAAGGCAAACTGCACTGATATGCTGCATTAGACTCAGCCCATGCATGTTTCCTGGGTTTCCTGGAAGTTATGGATTTTTTTCTCACTGTACACAGGTCTGCAGCAGCAGAGTCAGAGGGAGACAATATTCTAAGGCCAACAACATAAGTGAGTGGTACCATGCAAATCATACAGATCCTACCAGGATCCTAACATTGTGAAGTGCCCTTGAGTCTGCCTTTCTGAACAATGGCAACACACATGAGTCCCAAACAGGTCCACTCTCCAGTGCAGCTCACACTGCACCACAGCATTCAGTGAAAGGTGACTCCTGGTCAATACCGGACAAGTCCATATACTCCATCAAGAAAAAAAGTTTGAAGAAGCTGACATTGTCATCTTGTCCCTCTCTGAAGGAGTACATATATGGAGCCATTCCACTTGTGTCATACCTAATAGTCCACAGTTCTTCAGTAATCCATATAGCCAATAACACTGGTTTATAATGACTGTGAGTGCATGCATGTAGGGAGGTAGACACTATGCAAAATATCAATGCCCTTCTTCACACCTCCTGGTTGATAGTATGAATGCAAGGGAGAGTAAAGACAGTGGAAACTGTAAGTGAGAAAAACAGCATACAAATGCTCAAGTCACTGACATCAAAATAAAACATAGACATATAGAGGGGTACCAACATCATATTGATTATCTTGAACCCATAGATCGCTTCCTCATCAACGTCAACCATCTTGATTCTCACCAATTTGACTCTGCAAGGAAGATCCAGGAGTGGCAAGGGGTAATGCAGTGTCATTGCAGCAAGGGGAGAATTTGCAATGTAGCATTGAAGGGTGGTGGTGTCTTTAACAACAACAGTTCCAAGAGTAGAGGTCATAGCTCTGTTCTCCAGAATGTACAGACCCAGCATTCTAGAGGATGTGCAGACAGGGTAGGTCAGTGAGAAGATGAGAGAGCCTCAGGCCCAACATGCTGCAACCTCATTCATCATCTGGCTCATTTGTGATAAAGTTGTGTGAAACAAGCATTTGTATTTTTCCGCTGGTGCTGAGCTATCCTGATAGTTACTTTGCCCCAGCTGCATGCCCTGCATAGAAGATGAGAATTGAGTCATCCTTTGTTATTGCTGGATTGTCCCCAAGGTTTTGGATTGCCATCTGGATAGTTTTCCTCATAGCTTCCCCATTGTGGAGATTCCTAATTTGGTCCTTTGGAATGTAGTCTACTGTAAGGAGTTATCAACAGTGTCAGCATTGGCAAGAGCACTGATTAGACCTCTGATCCTGTTCAAACAACACTTTTTGATACTGATAATGAGTGCAAATAGCAGGACAGGACTAATGGTTGCAAGATCAATCTCATATTCTAGGGTGCAAGTACAGAGATCTACCGTCTAATGTTAATCTACTTTTGGAGACTGTGAAATTCAGGGTGATTGTAATTCTGAGCATCGACTGAGGGATTTTTGTATGACAGAGAAGACAGTTCTCCAAGACAATGTTCAGGCCTGTAAACTATGCATTGCTGAGATTGTTATCTTTCAAACAACAAATGACATTTCCTTATGCTAGAGGAGTATGGGAGCTGTTATTGAAGAACTAGATAATCAGTTACAAATTGTCAGCAGAATTGGGATGGTCCTTACTACAGCAGAGCAACCAACAGTGCTAATGGCGATGTTTGCAGTGGTGAGTTTTTCATGCCGACTGTCAGGTAGGGTATCGATGCATATATGAGTCTCTGAGGTACTCAAAGTAGTTCTAGGATGGTCCTATTGTTGGCTAATCATCCATCACTGGAAATGGAAACACAGAGGTGAGACACAGGACTGAGTTATAGAAGCCAATTTTTAACTGAAAGGTGGGGTCAAAACAGTAGAGAGAAAGACAAGAGGTGGCTGCTTGAGGGCATGTGGTTGAACCACCACCCCAGGCAATGGTGCAAATTTTTTGTAAAAAAAAAAAAAAAAAAAAAAGAAAGAAAGAAAGAGCAAGGGCAAAGCTACAGAGTTGCACTGATACCATATCATAGCACCATATGGCATCCGGATCCCTTATGTGCTTTGTTGACATTGATGTTTCACTGTTAGTTGGCATGGTAGTCTTCATGGATGTGCACATCGACCACTGAAAGGGCTGGTGGCTGTGGGGAGATGCAATTGACCTGGTGGATCAAAAACACTTCAACACACACAAAACACTAACCCAGCAAGTTTGTGGGGGCAAATATAAATTGTAGCATGAAACTCCCTGTAATAGATAGCTGCCCAGTGGACAAATACAGTTGATTTTAAAGGTCTGATCTGACCAGATAGGGTTTACACAATACTGGGGACACACTGAACACAAAACACAAGCTGAAGTGTCTACTGAGACACTGAACTCTGTGCTGAATCGCAAGAATTCCTGACCAGGCTGACTGACTGACTGACTGACTGACTGACTGACTGACTGGGCACAAACACAATACTGTTCTGGTTCTTTCTGAGGGGTTCCTTGCAAAACATGACAGTTAAGTCGATAAATACTTTCTATACAAAGAGTCTAGGACTCTGAAGCTCTAGCCTTAGTCCCACAGGTATTACTACCATAGCTGGGGGCCTGAAAACTTGCCCCCTACTATTATTCTACCTACTTTTATACTACCAGGCTGAATATATTTAGAATAAAAGAAACATTTAGTTTATTAGGTGAGCATTGGTCATCTGACAGCTGTTGCTGACCTAACACTTTGTCACCAGGTCCTTGCAGCACCTCCAATTGCACCATATTTCCTCACTGGGTGAGGTTCCTGATCATCTGGATCTTAGACCACACCACTGGGTGGGCCTAGAGTCACTGCCAGATAACACTCACTTGATTTCCTTGCTGCTGGGTGACTCACCAGTTCACCGGGTGGACTTGGAGGTCCTGCCCTAGTTCACTGGGTTGCCCTAAATTTTATGGTTTCAGACCCAGTGACTTTCGTCATGTGTATTAACTGCAGAACGATTGTCGAAGTTGGCCTGGTGGTACCAGGTCACATGACATTCCATTGTCCTCTTGTTATGTCTGATTCTCTGCCTGCCAGGTGACTTTGCCTGCCAACATTGGCCTGCCAAGGCCTGCCTGGTGACTTCTCCTACTTTGTTTTACTTGCAGGTAGCTAGATACTGTTTACAAATCAAATAAAATTTGATTTTTAGAGTATCTACACGTGTAAGTACCAATACAGCACATCACCACATGGTTGATGTACAATGGTGCTCATGCCACCAGGGCATTTGTGAGAACGAGAGGGCTGATGAGCTGGTGAAGGAAGCAACAGAACTGGCAGAGACCACACCTATAGGCATCACAAGAGCCAACACACTACGACATGCCAGAGTGCTCATGTAAAGGGACTAGGCAGCCAGCTGGAAAAGCTCTGACAAAACCAGACACTATGCCATCGCAAATAGGTTCTCACCAAAACTGAAGCCGACAATCCTCTTCAAGGAGATGGGGTGTGAGGTCTTTGGGAGGGTACCACAATGCAGAATGGGACATGGGTTCACAATTTATCGCAAATGATTCCATCCCACCCTGAACTTTGACTGCACCTATGGTGCTCCAGTACAGACAAGAGAATGCATCATACAGGACTGCCCACAGTATGACGAGTTCTGTGACATATTCCAAGAGGTATCAAGAAACATTTCCTTGCCAGAGATCCTGGGGACAGAGAAAGGAGTAGAGGCATTGACAATGTTGATAAGTTGGTCAGGAGCATTCACCATCACCGGTAGGCCACACCAGGGCAAATCGCCACCAGCACTAGATGACAAAAGCATGCCCAAATTATGTGACCTATGATTAAAATATTGGCACAAAAGTGCAACAGCCAACCTACGTGGCAATACAGTAGCCACCCCACCATCCCAACCATATCCACCACACACCATCTACACACCATGCCAGACACAACACAGGGCACAATCCAGCAGGAAGGAACAGAGATGACAGGTTAGAGAGGAGGACCAGCGGTCAAGATATAGGCAGCTCATGTGTCTTAGCACTAAGGCTACTTGCTACACGTTAATCTATAGAGTTAAAAAAAGAAAAAAAAAAGAAGGAACGTTTGCACAGCTACCAACTGCCACTCTTCCTTTTTTCCCATGACGACAAATTGAAATGTTTCGGAATCACAGCTTACAAGTTTCTATCACTGTCAGATGGTTAAGTACCTGCCATATAGTGCTGTGAGATGGCAATATCGTGTCTCTGTAGCTTTAACCCTGCTTCTTATTCCGAGTCCTTGTGACTCGGTCTTTAGTGTGCAAAAGTCCTTTTTGAAATTTACCTAAAATGATAGATTGATAGCCAGACGTTTTTGGAATAGATAACAGCTGATAATGAACAATGCCGATGTGCCATATGCCTTGTATAGAATATAATTTTTATATATTTCCTTTTTTACTGTGTCTAGCGATTTTCTCCGAAGGGCCGAGATGCCAAACTCATTGGGGCAGGATTAATTTCAAATATATTTCTTTTTTCTGGTTTAAAAAAGACGGTAATTGCTGTTGAATTTGATTTATGTTCTGCCGATATGCCAAACTCACTGGGGCAGGATTAATTTCAAAATAGTTTCCTTTTTTTGCTTTAAAAAAGATGGTAATTGCCATAGAATTTGATTTATATTTGCCGATATGCCGAACTCATTGGGGCAGTTGTAATTTCAAAATGATTTCCTTTTCTTGCTTTAAAAACTACGGTAATCAACACCCCGCACCTGCCATCCGCACCCACATGTCGTCAACTCGTTCAATTTACTATGTCATCAATGCTGTCGATTGCATCTCTGGATAGCAGAAGGAGTACAAGTTGCTGTAGGGATGGAGAGACTTGAAGTTGGCACAGAGACAAGACAGGCAAACCATGGCTGAGGGTGAGTACATGCTTCAGCAACAGAAGTCATACTAACCTCTGCATTATCACAAGGTTGCCTTCCAGACTAAGGTTGTCTTGCAGGCTCATGCTGAAGTCTGGGTGGTTCTAATGCAATGTTCTTGATGTCATCATTGGGGACATTCTCGAATCATGGCTGACTTTCTCTAACCAATACAGAGGGATCAAGCTTTGTAGGGAGTGGCAGCTTGCATACCTCAGCAAGATGCATGACATCCATGCCTGAAGACAGTGTCACTATCCAGGGTACTTTTACTTTGTGTTAGTTCCAATGAACCACTTACAGATTTTGCTTCTCACTCAAGCTGTTGCAGCCATTGGATAAGGACTCAGATTTGCCGCATCCCAGTGGCCCACTTCCACTGGTCCTAGAAATCATATTTGATTAGTAGGTCCTAGGGTCCCTCAATTGTGAATGGGGCCTCAGTAAAAGGAATGGACAAGCATTGACATAGGTCCAGTGACCAGAGGCACTTACTTTTCCAACAGAGATGAAGCACTGAGGCAAGATATTATTGAAGCTCAGATCCGGTCCAGTATTGACATTTGGCCCTCTGCAATTGCATCAGGACTCCGGTCCGGGTTCCCGACCTACTTTCAAACCACCGTCGTTAATATTTCGGTCTATCGATGAATGTTCTAACTGTGAATGATTGTTAGTGGTCCTTGTCAGTTACATTGCATATTCATCTTGGCAATTGAAAATTCTAGGCTCAGATATTGCACATGTCCTGGCCGTTTTTCTGTGGCTCCATGGGAGGACGCACACTGTATCTCATAAAAATGCAATTGATATTGCAAGAAGACAACGCTATGGTAAAATGATTAATTCCCGTAGCATAATATCTAATTGTGTACTTTGGCGCCACACTAAATTTCGGCTTCTATCATTTGTCTTCCTTCAATTGCATAGACAGAACTTGCTCAACTAAGCACTTAGGAATATTTGGCATGTCGATGGTTAAGTCGGGTTGATTTCTTACTCGGGCATCGACATTAAGGCCTCCCGACAATGGGGTGCTAAATATTCCGGATAGAGTTGTCGTTAGAAAAACCATTAGAAATCAGTATTGGGCTAAAATAGTGGCACATATCGTTGATGGTTGTTGAAAAGAAGTAAAAATTACATTAGTGCTTGACATCATTCTACCTAGTACAGCCGAAATATCCAAGAACAGACAACGTAATTAGCAAGCTTCTATCAGGTTAGAATCCTAACTGAGCGTTTGAGACATAATGGGCGCCTCCAGCACAACGATAACCGTTGCCTTGCTTGATCCAAGCATATCCAGCAACGCATACACCCATCTGCCTTAACTTGGTCTGCGCCTTCTGTTCTTCTTTTCTAGCCTTTTCTTCCGCTTCCCTTCGCGCCTTCAATTCAGCTTCACGACGCTCTCGCTCCTCTCTAGCTTTCAGCTCTTTAAGCCTCCGTGCTTCTTGTTGACGCTTGAGCTCCTGCTGTTTGAGAAAATCTCTCTCACGAGCAGCGGCCAACATCAGTTGAAAGGCACGTTGCTGTTCCTCGGCTTCCTTTCTGGCTGCCTCTGCAATTGCCTCTTCCGCCTTACGAATATCCTCCTTTAATCGTTTCGCCGCCTCGATTTGGGCAGCCTTGGCCACTTGAAGCTGATTCCATACCGCGTCCGATACACCTGAATCCCGAGCGTCGATACCTTCCGGGAAAAGCGGATTGAATACAGAAGCTTTAGGTTCAGCAGGCTTTGCCTTGCCATCAGTCTTGGTCCTCGTAGTCGGCGCAGACGCACTCCCTGGATTGCGAACCTGCACGGGCGGAGCTCGGCCGGACGGGAATGGCACACTTGGGACGTTGGAGCTTCTGTCTCGACGACCCGCAAACATCTCTTGTAAGCATGCCACAGCAGAGGCCGGATCTAGAAGCAGATCCGAATCTTTATCGGAGGAGGAGTGTTGAAGTGCAAGACTAATCATCTTCTGCGAGACAGTGATAACGTCACGGGCGTTCCCCCACGATGGAAGCTGGGACCACGCTTCAAATATTTTAGCCAGCTGTCCAAATGTTTCGCTAGTCTCGTCATCTAGCCCCGGCAATACAACGTCCTTCTTCTTCAGCTGCTTGCTCAAGATGGCAAGACACTCTTCCAGCCGTAGGTTCTGGAATACGATTTCTTCGGGGAATCGACTGGATAATCCTCTGTTGACGGATAAGAGCTCGTTGATATCCTCGTCATAGCCTGCAAGGATCACCACGATCTTTCCTTTGATTCGATCTTGAGTTAAGAGATCAACGATTTCATCGATCGCCTCCTTGGCAAATACTCCATCCTTCAAGCGATAAGCCTCGTCGATGAATAGAACTTGTCCAAGCGCTTTGTCAAACATCTTTCGCACCAAAGGCCCCGTCTGGCCGACATACTGGGCGATGATATCTGATGCAGAACACTCAACGACATCTGGACGACTCAGGAAGCCCATGTCGAAATAAACCTGCCCCATCTTTCGTGCCGTCGTCGTCTTTCCGGTGCCTTGTGTACATAATTAGCATTAGACAATGAGTAGCATGACTTAACATGCCTGGTGGTCCCTTGAACACAAAACTGGTCGGAATCAGATCACGAAGATCATGACCCTTACGGCGGCCGGCCGATGCAGTCTTCTGGTATTTGCGAAGTCTGCTGACGATGTCATCACAACCAACAACGTCCTTGAAGAGATTGTCAAGATTGTCGTCTGCGTGGCTTCCTCTATCGTAGTCAGGGTCGAAATCCGATGGCTGAAATATCGTGTCAACGGTAGAGGATTGTGCACCTCGAACGCGAGATATGTAATTCATTCTCGCTTTGCTCAACAGGTTTTCGACCTCTCCAGCGTTGCCAAAATTTGGGCGGATTTCTGGGGTGCAGGTCTATGAGATATCACGGCGAAGTAGTAGTTTTAGACTGGACCACTTACTTGCACGGTTGAGGACTTCTAGTGCGACCTTTTTTGCCTCTTCGGTCGCTTGTAGATTCTGGTCCTTGAGCTTAAACTCCAAAATTTGCCGTAGCTCATCTGTGGAGAAATCTTCAAAGTGGAAGGCGTCTTCAATAGCAAACCGACGGCTCAGGCCTAGAACAGGAGATTCAGTTTGAAAAGTGCTTGAGAGCAGTACACTATATACCAGGATTAACATTCTGGAATTCCATGCTGTAAGCAAACACGAAGAGAGAAGATTACAACCACCTACTTGGAACATTTCAACGATCTGTTGCTTATAGCCTAGTAAGAGTACACATCTGTCTTCTCCTGGAGTGCTTTGAACCTCAGCAACGATGGTGTCAATGACTGCAGTTTTATAAGGATCGCTTTGCTGTCCAGTGGTGCCGCCACCATAAAGCCCGTAAGCCTGTTTGTTAAGTGTCCCCTCAGTAAAGGAATATGGAGGCAGAAAAAACTCATACCTCGTCAATTATCAGCACCTTACCGACGGTTGTGGCAAGTATTGCCTTGGTATTCTTTTCGGATTCACCTAACGCGCTCCCCACAAAATCGGCAGGATTTTTAATGACCACTTCACCAAACACGTTAACGTTAAGTGAGATAACATATAAGTGCACGATACCTTCTCCATTGCTCAGAATTCCCAGATCAGCTAGAATTTTTCCATACAGTTTCGCCACAGTCGTGTTTTTCCCGTTCCCGGAGATCCGAGGAAAACACGATTAAGCGGTGATCTCATGGGTTCTTGCTCTTGGAGCTCCCGTTCATAGTTGAGTTTGATAGTGTCGTATAGACCTTGAATGGATTCTTTGACCGATGCGAGACCGATGAGCCTTTTGAGTTTTGTCCAGCTCTCGCTCTGGACAATGGCTTTAGATGGGTCGGGCCCAATCAGATCCTCTTGCAATAACAAAAGATCATCCGGTCGACGGCCAGCTCTCCTTTCCTTATGTAGCCGTTCAGCTTGACGTTCAGTAATCTTCGAGACCAAGTTTTCGAGTGCCCGAGCGTTTCCGAATCCTTCCTTGCCCCTGCCTCTGCCAAGCCTCCTGATGGCAATACGCCCGTAGAGACCCGATACTCCGTCCTCGACCTTAAGCCGCCCTGCATATTTCTTGTGCAGCGTCTTCTCTAGCATCAATAGCAGCTCGTCATCCTTATAATCCTCGAACTGCAGACGACACGGGACCCGACTTGGTAGACCAGGATTATGTTCGAAGAATTTCTCCATCTGCTTGTTGTATCCTGCTAGAATGAATACAATGCAACCAACATTGTTCTCCATCTCTGCAAGAAGGAAGTCAAGCACCTGAGATCCTTGAAAGTTGTGTTCGCCCGTGAGTTGATAAGCCTCATCAACGAAGATGGCACCACCGCCAGCATTGATGACGTTTTCAATCAATTTCTTCGCACCCTGGACACCGTCATTTGCCAAACGAGACCCCGTGGTTTCTTCGAACGCTAGTCCAGGTAGCACTTGAAGTGAAGCCAGGAATTTCACATAATGTCGCGCTACCGTTGTCTTTCCTGCATGTGTTGTCAGTGTTCAGGAATAAAGCGAAAAGGCCGAACCAAATGCACCTGTACCAGGGTTCCCAAGAAAGACGATATTGAATCTTTCCTTAGATAAATCTGTATTCTGACGCTTGGAAACGTCGATTTTGGCTTTGATGTTGAGAATCTGCTTCTTCACTACCTCCAAGCCAACCATATCCATGACAGCATCGATTGCCTGGTTGTTGGCACCTTCGCAGGCTTTCTGGAACTGCCACTCCATCTCAGCCTCGGATTGACCGCTAACTGGACAATTAGATGTCTGAACTCCATGCCGGTGTTTGGAACTAGGTATAGATCGTGTCGCGTTCTTGGAGCCTTTGCTTGGTTGGGGCGGCGAGTGATTTTTGCCTTTGTTAGGGGTCGGTGGCCTGGACGCCAAAGGTGTTGTGGTCGTGGTATCTGTCCCAAGGATGTCACTAGGTCCCGTCGTGCTGCCCGGAAGTGTCGTGCTTGAAGGCGTCGAATTGGCATTTCGCACGAGTTCAGTCGCATCCTGTATGTCCTGCATCTTCTGCCGAACTTCATTCTTCCTTGCCTCTTTGATCCGTGTATCCTGCAGCAACTGCTGTTGCTCAGCGAGCTGCTCCTCAAACCCCTTCATGCGGCGAAGGTGTTCAGCTTCTTCCTCGTCCCGTTTCTTCTGCCGCTCGAAATCCTTCTGGCGTTTGGCTTCGGCTGCTTTTGCGTCTCTCTCGCATTTTTTACAGACTAGAGGAGGGCTCTGACTACACTTGTAGGGTTGGTCATGGCCTTTTGGTGTACAACGATGAGGTATGATCTCGTGGCATTCCATCTTGGAATGATCATAGAGTTGATGACATTTTGAAGGACACACATGTAGCCCACATTTAAGCTTGGCCCCACTAAATTACAAATGGATGAGATAGCCTGAAGACACCCGCAAATGAAGATTTACCATGGTTCCGAGCAACCGCCATCGGGACAGACAATATCAAATTCAAATTCCGTGCTTATAACCGCCGTCCGGTTGGGATGTCGTTCACATCTAACTGGTAGGCCGTCGTATATGTGATTTTGTCGTTTGAGTAAATCAAATAGTGACTTCCACAGTTCGTTTCCCTTCTTCGCATTCGTGAAGGTATCAGAGTTGCCTATCATGATCAGAGCATTTCTGGCACGAGAAAGCAGAACATTGAGACGCTCCGGCGCACACATGAAACCAATGTCGTTATTGGCATTGCTACGAGTCAGAGATACGACGACAATGTCGCTCTCCTCGCCCTGATAATTATCTATGAATGATCAGTCGATGTTCACTTCGATGACCATAAGTCGACATACCAATTGTAGCCAGACGAAGAGACTTCTTTGTCGATTTAGCTGCACCTGGAGTGAGCAAACCAGCGCGGACGAGGTCATATGAATCAAGATCGTTTAGTACAGGATCTGTATCCTCTCGGAGTTCCCGTTGAAGCTTATGGAGCTGGCCTAGATAAGGCGTCAATACTACCATCTTGTCTGTTCCATATCCTTGCTGTGCTAGATACTTGACAATCTTCAGAACCATTCTTGCTTCATATGTGTTTTGCTTCGATGATTTAGAGCCCAAATCACGACGGTCAGCAATCCGCGGATTATCATCTTCAGAATGACCGTGGTTGATGAAAACAATATCATCCCTTATTCCGCGAAGGTGAGGTCGATTTTTGGTCTCAGGTGCATCAACAAGATCCGGATATGTCAGATGGCGGATGAGAGCAGATATTTCAGGGCGCATGCGGTGCTGCGCGATGAGGACCTCATGAGGATATCCTTTGAGAACGAGCCTTTCAAACAAGGATCTATTAAGATCATATCCCTCCCCTTTTTCGACGGTGAGTCGGTAGTTGTTGACTTTGGGCCGGAGTTGTCTAAGTCGAGCCTACATTAGGACCGCTTCGTGGCTAATGAATAAAAACCTACTTATGATCACCAATTAAGATGAGCTGATTTGCCGCAGAGCCAAGAGCTGTAACGACATGACTTTCTAATATCTCACCCGCCTCTTCCACTAAAACAACATCAGGGGTAGCTGACTGTAGCGCAATGCCATATTTTGCCGCCGCAGTCGTCGTACAACCAATGATTCGTTTGTTCTGGAGCACAAAGCCGTCTCGTTCACGGAATTTAAGATTCAGTTGATCGAGAAGGCGGTTGTAAGTGTGCGCGAGTTCATACAACTCCTCTATCTCATCCTTTCGTATGGCCTCTTGCCAATTGGCCAGGTGACTTCGACGCATCTCCGCCGACATATTCCATATTTCGCGAGCGGCCCTGACATTTCCCCGACTGCTAAAAATACCTGCGTTTCCGCCAGTCCTCCAGCGGTGCAACAGGTAAAACTCGTCCACTTTGCGTCCCTTTCCACCCATAATGTTCATACCATCCTCGGAAATAGGAACTTGAAAAGCACTGTAAAAGGACGGCTCTTCAAACTCCAGATAGGCTAATAGTGCCTCATTTCGAATTGTAGAGTTGAGATAACGCCTAAAAGACTCCAACAAGCTGGTCGCGCGAACCAAAATATCAGCCTTGAGTTCGTTTATGATTGTATAGTCACCGCGGTGAAACTTGAAGTTGGGTTTCTGCTTTTGAAGAAGCATAGGATCAGTCCGGACAGTGGACTTGCTGCCTATGCGAACCATGTCTTCGATTGGAATACCGACATCAAGAAGATCTTCCAAGAACTGATCTAGTGCATGATTGGTATAGCAGACCACGAGGATTTTCTGGTCCGAGAAGTCGTGAATGAATTTGGCCAAGAGGGCACCTATAAACGACTTGCCCGTACCTGGTTTTATATCAATGGATCTACACAGCCATTCGAAGAAAGTGTTACATACCCGGAGGGCCTTGAATTAGGGATACATTCTGTTTCAAACCTGACAACAACGAAGTAGCCTGGGCATCATCCAGTATGATGTTTTTGCTCAAAGATAACATCCTTCGAAGGTCTTGGCGCGGATTACGTTCGAAAGTCTGTATGGCTGATTGTAAAGCAGACGGTTGTGACGGCCGAGATAGCCCGTTCCCGTCTTTCCAGAATAGCAATTCCTGCGCAAGAGGAAGAACCTTCATCCTCTTCAAGGCATTCAAAATTGGCTCGTACGAGAACACAGCTGTCTCGATCTGAATGAGTTTAACGTGCTTTGCCGACTTCATCTTCAGCAAAAAGTTCTGGATCGATATCTGCCCTTCGAACTCTAGGACAATCTCCGGAGGATTCTTTGCCAGTAGATCCTCTTCTCGACGTACTGACGGGAACGCCAAGACCTCTCCATCGACAATAAGACTTGTCAATGATTGATGTCTCAGTAGTCTGTTGTTATCCCTCTGAAGAGAGGCCTTTCGTTTCGCCAGTCCTTTGATTTTCTGAAGCTCTGGGAGTTCTGTGAGGCATCTGAAAACAATCGCCCATTTGTTTCGTCGATTGTCATCTCCTAGGTTGATACCGATCATTACCATCCCATCCACGACTGTGCCACGATGCTTCCTTCCCTTTTGCATCCCGAACGCGATCTGGAGTTCCTCCCGCATTTCGTGGATCATATCCTCCCTCATCAACCTGAACTGGTTGTCGAGATATAACGCTTCCCGATGTTCTTCTGTGCTTGGATCATCTAGAACCGTGCTCGGACGAAGGAAGGGAGCTTGTGTAGAAGCAAGTTCATCCGCAGTGGGAAGGATGGCAATTTCACGAAAATCAGAGAAATCGTTGTCGTGTCGACCACCAGGACTAATATCATCCTGAGTGTTTGCAATGGCAGGGGCATGTGAAACAGAAATGGTTTTCTTGATCTTGTAGGCGATGCTGCGTACGTCTAGATGAGGGGACGCGATTAAAAGAGGCAACAGCTCTTCGGCGAGGGGTACGTAAGGCGAGACGACCTCGCTTGGGATGAGAAGAAGCTGGCACAAAAGCCAGGCAAAACACTGCTGCCCCTTCTCGGACAGTTGTTTCTTCTTGAACGCGCTTACGAACGCATTCCAGAAGATCGGAGGCTCCACGATGGCCTGCAAGATCTTCGTGAGGAACTGCCCACTACTGATCGTCTTGATCTGGGGTGCTTGTAAATACAGAAGAGCACCTGTAGTAGATCCATTGAGGAACCGAGGGGAAACATCCGAAAAAAAGGCATTCTGCAAAGAAGAGAGGCCAACTTTGCTCGTAATGATTTTGTCGATGCATACGGGTGGGTCTGGCTGTTGGCAGAATGCTTCCAGAAACTGGGAGCATTGCGATGGGGAGGTTAATTCATCGCCTTTTAGGACCTTTTGGAATAATCGATTGAGCCTTTCTATGCGTACATTGTCGTTCGACATGATGGTAACAGGAGGTGTGGGCATGCGTGGAATAAACATCGTCTTCTGTCTTCATTTGGCACTAATGTGCTTTCACCGTTGTAATCAAACCTTGTCAAACAGCTTCGAATAGGCGCCGGGAACACTCTGAGTCTGCATATTTCAAAAGGGACAGAAAACAGTTTCCTTCGAAAGGTAAGAAAATAATATCCGGGAAGAAGGGGCAGAGAGTACAAACGTTTTGTTTACACTCCTAGCAAAGCG
Source organism: Armillaria sp. CMW 4456 (assembly GCA_028551335.1). Lineage (NCBI taxonomy): Eukaryota > Fungi > Basidiomycota > Agaricomycetes > Agaricales > Physalacriaceae > Armillaria > Armillaria sp. CMW 4456. The sequence continues at coordinate 42,270 of JANDKJ010000183.1, forward strand.
GCCAATGGCGATAGCAGAAACATAGAATCCGCGTGTGGGAGACAGCAAATAGCTTTATCTTTGACTAGAGCCGACGTGCCGTGTTGTTGCGACACCTCCGGATAGGCGCCTCGTGGCGCCGTGATCTTTCTATATGAATAATAAGGATCAGAAAGTGACATCCAGGGTAAATAATGGAAGAGATTGTACTTGCATCCTGTAGCCTGTACATCATCAACATCCTGCTTGAGAATGTAATCGTCATGAAGAGCGAACGCTTTGATGTCAGTGCATTCATATTGAAGGATGGAGAATTGCACAACATACGGCCGTTAGGAGGCGACACCTGTTATCACTGCCGGATGTCGTGCCCATGGGACGAATGACCGACCCATCGGAACCATACGGCAATGGCACAGTAGCCATTAATTCTATCCCCTTTTCAAGGAGCAAATACCTTGATGTCTTCCGCAGTGTAGAAAGCCTCCTTCACAAAGACTGCAAGGACTTTCCACCGACTTTGACTAAGAGTATTTGGCATAAAAGTCCCTGTCGTAACAACGCACGTCTTCTATTCTCCCTTTGTGCTTATGTTTACATACAAATTTACACCAAATTTTATACCTACGGAGACACACAAGCTCGACAACGAACATGGTTGGGCAATTCCATAGGTGTTAACGGTGCAAAGATGGACGTAAACATAAAGACATAGCCAGAAAGAAATACATACCATCTTCGCAAAGGTCTTTATGCCGCCAATTCACACAGCCAAACACATACCGAAGTTCTACCGGTCTTTCCGACCGCATTTTCATGCGAGTATTTTCCGGTTGAATATACATCAACTCTTGAAAGGATTACTTCCCCTGGAGAAGAAACAGTTTGGAAAGTACGAGCTCGAATCAGCATTTTTGGAGTGAGTAATTTTGATTCCTGTAGTAAGCTCGTTAGAAAGACGAACATTGAATAAAGGCACTAAAGGTCACTTCTTGGTGTCGAACAAATCTTGACAGTGAATGACAGTCCAAGGTGATATGCATGTGGCCGTAGTCTCGCAATCGAGAATGCATTGGTATCACTGCAGATATATATCACTGGGCGCACACGAATCAAATATAAGACATTTGAATCTCGCTATTGTTCTCTGCGTGTCAGCTTGAAGGTTAGCTAAAACAGCAGTGACAAGTCGCCTCGCACCTTGTTTTCCGTGGTTTATCAGAAGTCGATTTAATAAGTTCCCAGATGGAACTGTATGTCGCAAGACGACCCTACTTGTAACGAGACAAAATCCCGTGGCAGCGTTAGGATGATATGGGATCCTCCACCACTCAATCCTTCTTGCTCCACCTAGCTATATTGCTTTGCTTGTTGGAGACGAAGCTCGACATGTACAGAGAGGTGTTAGATAGTCATCAGTTGGTCATAAGGATGAACCCCGTCATTCTCTCCTGCACCTGTGGCCTCATTAATTCCATCAATGACGACCAGGAGTGGATTGGAACTGCCGACAGTACGGAGGCATATCGTTCGTGATGGAATGAGTGCCGAAGAGTAGGCTGAGCACTGCTACGAAAGACTATCACTGAGGAAAAATTCGAACAACCAGCGTAGCTTACACACCTTCGTCGATATGTTGAACTCCTCAACGAAGCCAACCTGCGTTACCTCAAAGCATGAGCTGCCACGTCGAATGCTAAATCGCTTGACATGAGTCAGAGGATGACGACGAAGAAGCTACGAACCTAGCCACTTTCCTCTTACTTTCAAGCTCAAGACAAGAATGGGTCTTGCATACATTCCGTCGAAAATTCCCCTCCAAGTTCGAAGACCTCCCAACACGGTCGTGCTTATATCGGGACAGAACGCCTTGCGAGATTGATGTTAAGAGTAGCGTAAGCGTCACACAGGAAAAGGCCGATCCACGTGAGGGATCATGTGACTAGCAGGGAACTAGTATATAACCTCGTTCTCAATCATTATATCTCTCAGCTGCGAGACAACGACATGTTGGATCAACACGCGCACCGTATTAAGCACGTTTTCTAGCAGGTTAGGATGAACAGTCCATGTTTGCAATAGAATAAGGAAAACGAGTAAAGAATACAACGAAATCTAGCTACTTAAATACCTCTTTGTATCTTCTAGTACTTTCTTTCCGTTATCAAACCTTTACTCAGCATTTCCGAGACATCGCTCCAGCTTGCACAGCCTTGGGCTCATCAATATTCCGCATGACACTCACATACATAGAGCTACAAAACATACAGCCCTTTGTGGACCGCAAGTCGAAAAAAGCTGGTCCCTCAGGACCGTGGCCAACATCAATTCTGCAAATACCGAGAACATCCAGCTTCGATAATGATAATGTACCTCAGCCATTAATTACATTATATAAATCCCCATAGAAACAAAAATAAACAATATAGGAAACACAAGATAGGGAAGGGTGCTTTCAACAGCCCATCTCGACACAGGAATAAGGACCGTCATGGATTATTCAAGTCGCCAACAAATATACTGCCGACATCTCCGACGGTATATCCTTTTTCAGGGTTGTCTTGGCCTGGATTGTTTAAGTGATGCTTGTTTCCGACGAACAACGGAGCACTACGGGATTCATTCTTACCTGGGCAGGAATTCCATTTATCATCGGAATCGATACGAATCTATCCAGACGGTGGATGGAAACCCAGAGCCATACCCAAGTGTTTGATCGAAATCAGCTATTACACGCCGTACAACTCACAGATTGCGCACCAGATAGAATTTAACAGCAGACCGAGGGAAGGGCTGACAAGAGTCACACCATCTGTGTTGCGTTCCAACAAAGCAGTAGCAACATCACGTACTAGATATCCACCGCTGTCCTATACAATCATAAGCAAAGAGACATTGCCGTGGACTCACCCAGCTTGGGCACCTCTAAACCCATTATGAACTCAAATATCAGCTAGTCCCTGGGTAAAGATCTGAGTTCAAAGGGGGACAGGGCAAAATCCTCATCGGTAAGGAACGCCTTACTGAGAATTTGACATGGTGGTGATTACTTCCAGATGGACGTGTCAAAGCATATGGCACTCACATCTGCGAAGAATCCGTCGCTTGATGAGCAACTATGACTGTTTACATTGTTCTGTTAACACCATCCGACCAATACCGAATAGATGGCGGGAATGTACGGATAAAGAGGGCGAATGGCCGACATACCTTACAAGTTTCAATGACCAACGTCCCGTGAATGAGCGGCAACAAACAACTGATAAAATTGTACGTCAGCCCCACCCTCCGACGCGACAGGCTCAAAGTCCGATTTTACTTGACGAGGTTGGCCTTTGATGCTCAAGTTAATGAAATAGTGAAGACAAGAACGTTGTAGTTACGTCCACAGTCTCAAGCTAAAGTCCCCTCCGGCAACACCCTGTACTGGCGAAGAACGTATACGGTTTAGAGGCTACGGTTTCCGCTGTGGTTAGGTCGGTTGTTAGAGAACATGGAGAATCAGATGATAGGATTCAACTTAGTCTCACACAAGTCGGTCATCGATGTCATGAACATTAGACACTAGCGTCAAGTTAAATAATCAAATTCATTACAAGTAGAAGGTAATGTATAACTCAATGGTTTCAAAAGTCATTCGTATCTGCGCCCTATGCTCCGTACACCAAGGACCCAGTATAGCCCCGTGAATAAATAACAATGACGCTCGAAGATAGCGACTATGATCAAAGGAGGATCGCTGGATATAATCATCGCAAACGTGCGTATCGTGGAATTTGGAGGGATCATAGGAAAGTAACCTCGTTAAACAGCTTTTAAGTATGATCTATAGCATATGGGATCAACTTGCAATTTCTCGTGAAAAACATATTCACGCTGGCCATTGCCGGCCGAGATCACCAGACAGAGTTGAGTTTTCTACCTTGAAGTTCCGGAACTGGACGAGACGCAAAAGGAATACATATTGAAAACGACAGGAAGAGGGCTGAAACTTACGATTCAACCGGCAACTTTGGTGTAGATTAGTTTTTTGGGCATCCGCCCACTTGATGACAAATTCGTCACTGGCAGTGACTTTTGTTGTCAACACCCACTCTAGAAGGAGGGTTAATCAAGAAAGGAAACCGGCCCAATGCATGCCTCCAACCTCCGAATACAAGCGGACTGTTGCCTAACGCGCTGAAGGTCTGTTTCATGTCCTCAATAGGCATTCGGGAGTCTGAATCACGCAGACTTCACTACAGATACTCTCCATGCAAGCCTGTTCGTTTGCGCCTGCGACACCTTACGTTGAGCAGTTTACGGTCATGGAAGCTTTGAGGCAAGAAAGGGATCACCTTTCCCGAACCTGAGGAATCATAATTTATGAGACAGCCGAAAAAAAACATGTACTGTGAACTCACTGATAGTATAGATGATTACCGTAAAATTGAGCTCTCGACTGTGCGGCGCTTGAATTAGCGGGGTCATTTTACTGCTGGTTGATGTTCATGAAACTGGAGCGACATTTTTGAACCGCCGGCGTTTCATTGTGAAAGCGACATACCTTACGTGCAAGGGCTCACGATTGTAGAGGAAACCAAACATATGCTTGATATCGCTCCATTCGAGTTCCCAAGCGATTGAGGAAGGATCTGTAATACTTCCTTGAAGGAGGTCGAACTTCAGGGTTCCAAGGAAAAACGGTGGTATTCTCCGCGGCCAATATGAATTGATAAACATCTGTATCGGTATTAGTATTCTTTGGCTAATTTGGCCAAGACTGGAAAGGACCAAAGATGTCCAAGGTATGTTGACTGCTCGTACTTGAAAAAAATTTCTGGACTGTTCACAGTTGTATTTTAGCAAGAAAAAGGCAAGGCAGGAGGTGCTTGAAACGTGCAAGTTCCGTATCCTGGTGTCTGAGTCGCATTCATGATAGGTTCGGTTCGTTCACGACTTCGATGGCAATAACATCACTGAGGTCCGGTTCGAGGTGGGGGAGAGTGGTAATAACGGCGGTCCAAACAAAGGCACCGTGGTAATTGTAATCGGTCTTGTAGTAAAGGATAATGAGTTTCTAGGTATCTACTAGGAAAAGAAGGTGGCTCACATAGAACTCAAAATGTACACCTGGGCACCGTTCGAGATTGAAGGTGAAAAGTAATCAAAGTGACGAGCCTTCCGGTAAACATTTGACCCGGAGACTGAACGCCGGGAAGAGCGTGGTGATCAAGGATTAACACGATACCGGCGTCTTTCAGTTCCCTTGATCCTCGTTTCTATTGACTCGTTTGAATTGCTTTTACTTGGAAGCCAATGTAACGCACGAGGTGGTGTATATCCCGGGGATAGAAGTCTGCCGTGCAATTGACAAGAGTCTCGACGATCCAATAGCCTAGCTGATCTCGAAAGGCACCATCAGCAGACGATCTACTACAAGGAAGCAATGTCCCACCGGAGTGCGAATGATGTTGATGTCTCCTTCTACGTGGGCATCGACATCGGTTTGGTTGAACCACGAAGACCTATCTCAGTGAAAGGTCACTGACAGCTCGGCAAAAGTAAATTAGCTCCCACCAATGCTTGTCGAATATATCATCAACTGTGTCAGGGTATGCACGAGCAAATTCGCCAGAGTTGAGCTATGTGAATCACGCCGAATAACAAAGGAAAATATAATACAATTCTGCAGCGATGCGCTGGGAGCAGTCATTGCATCGTTGGCCTTCCATGTCGAGCCATCCTGTGGACCGAGTTCAGCTTTGACGTACTCAATGAAACGAAGATACCTTGTGGTAACATCTAAGACTCGAGTTGAACAAGCCTATAAACGAATGCCACGGAATCACAGTTGGAAAAGTTTTGAGAAGGTACACCAGGGCCCTGGGTCGGTGCCATAGACTTTGCTGGGCAAGCCGGCGTTGATGGAAATAAAGAGAAAAAAAAGAAAGATGAACGACACGTAGAAGAGGTAGTACATAGGGATGAAGACTGATTGTCAAGCCAGGTATAGCCAGCTTTTTAATGGGTTATGTCTCGCTATTCGTTTCGAGCTAGCTCATCTGCCCGCTGCCGCGTTAAGACTGAGCTCTTTATAGTCCAGCATTCTTCATTTGGGTTGTCAGGCGAAAATAAGCAGAAGTAATGCAGAGATTCCCGAAACAAGCAGAATGAACTAAACTGAGGGGAACGCACAGATCACGACAAATACTGGAGTAAAAACTAGTGAAGGGGGAACCTTGACGCGACTCGAGTGGTATTAAGTAAAGTGATCTCTGCATCGATACCGATGAGAAGAGAACTTTTATCCGATTGTAGCTTCATAAAACACTCGAATCCTTTCTCTCGACTGAATCGACAACTGGCGAAACCGCTTGAGAATCCCTCCAGAAAAGGTGCCGGGATTTTTCGGTTCAAGGGAGTCAGAGCGTCAGAAACAGAATGGAGTGAGTTAGCGTCAACGCGCCGTACGAGCATTCTCCTGGAAGAGTAACGAACGTATCACATGGAGGAAACAAAGGGCCAAAAACAACCGTGTTTCTTGCCGGGATATTTCAAACTCCGGTCCAAATACCGTATCCGATCACAAGTCGGTGGTTCGCCGGCGTCCCCCCTACACTGGTCAATTCCTATTTCGTTATCAGTCGCATGTGTCGCGACATGGAAGAGGATCTGCGTTGCAACTATCTACAAAAAATCATGCTGATCTGGCGAACCCAAGTGGATAAGCATCTTGACGTTGAAGGCACGTCAGTCATCTTTAATCTTGATTCAGCGATTCTTCTGGCCTCCTCCACAAACATTTTCAGAAGAATGATATTTCCTGCTGCAACGGAGGTAGAATTCCAGGAAAAATACATGAGCCATGCCTCTGTACAACGTTTTATCCTTCAGTGTTTTAAAGAAAAAAAAACTGACATCCTGCGTTGAATACGACATATAACGAACAAAGAACCGGCGTCTGCAACTTCTCTGGGCTATCACGAGGCATAGATTGGTACCTCTAGCATGTGTATCCATCAACGTGATTATCTGGCCAGTTCGTATAAATTTGCAGGATGGTACTCCATCCTGTCTGTCCCAGGAAGACGTCTCACCATGTTTCCTTCACTGACTTTCTCGGCTTCCCTTTCTCTCGTTGCCTCTCTGGTATCTGCTTCGCCGCTGCAGTCCTCTGTTCTCGAACGGCGCCAGTCAGTGACGACGCTGACCTCTGCGCAGGTCTCTGCCTTCAAGCCTTACACTTTCTACGCCGGTGCCGGTTATTGTCAGCCATCGACAACTTTAAATTGGACCTGTGGCGGCAAGCAGAAACTACTTTTCTGCATTGATGATACTGACCGGTCTCTTCAGCCCCTTGCCAGGCTAACCCAGGCTTCAAGCCCGTTGCATCAGGTGGTGACGGTGGTGTAGTGCAATTCTGGTATGTGGGCTATGATCCCATCCTTGAGACCATCATCGTTGGCCATCAGGGAACTGATACCACGAAACTGTCGGTCTTTCCATCTGCTTTTGTATTCCACGGTCCTTTCATGTCTTCTTTTTCACAGCCTACCTATTATTACCGATATCGACTTTTTCCTCGACACCCTTGACAGTAACTTGTTTCCTGGATTAAGTTCAAGCATAAGGGTTCACAGTGGCTTCAAAGGGGCACAGGCACAGTACGTTTGGCAGTTTGGTAGATTTAAATCTTTGATGAATTAAATTCTCTTAGCACGGCGACGAAAGTTCTTTCATGGGTGAGAACTGCCATGTCGAAGTTTTCAACAACCTCTATCACCGTTGTTGGGCATTCCCTGGGAGGAGCTATTGCTCTTCTAGATGGTGTTTATCTTGATTTGCAACTTCCTACAGCGTCTGTGTCGGTAATCAGCTATGGTATGCCTAGGGTAAGTGGTGCCTTGTATCTACCTTAGCACATGCTTGACATACCACTCAGGTCGGAAACCAAGCTTTCGCAGATTATGTTGACGCGCATGTGAACGTGTCCCATGTGAGCAACAAGTACGCCAATCCTGCATTCTCCGATTCCAGAGCAGTTTTCTTACAACAGCTCCAGAAAAGATCCTGTGCCTATTCTCCCAGGTGCGACCATGAAATAGTAATACCCAAACTGCTTCATCTACTAATGGATATAAAATATGCAGGTAGATTATTAGGATTTCATCATCCCTCTGGCGAGAAGCACATCACCGACTCCAATGCATGGGTTGCCTGCCCAGGTAAAAATTCTCACAATATAGTTCTTGACACCCATGACCGTTTCTCTCAGGCCAAGATAACAAAGACAGTCGTTGCACCGTCGGAGAAGTCAGGAACATCCTAGTGGGTGATGCAGAAGATCACCCGGGTATGTTTCTCTCTTTATAGTCCTACTTCATTTCGCTCATATGACTGTTAGGTCCTTACGATGGAGTATTAGCAGTATGTTAAGCTATAATGGTTTCATGTAAGAAGGGTAGTTGCTGAGACATATGATGTAGCTAGGTGTATCTTTAATTTTTATATTCCTACTGCAGGAGCGACTATTCCAGTTCTCAGCTTCACAGAAAATGCACACAACTTAATGACAAAATAAGGCAGGTAAAATATTAAGCCTTGTTCCTCTAGATTGATGTGAGTCGCCGTATCATTGAACACCTGTAAGCTTGAAGAAACCCTTTCGGTAGACTGCTATCACCGAAGGATCCTGATTACTCCTTCAAATACATCTCCACAAAATGAATCGACATGGAAGAAGCTATTACTTTCAATCAAGTAGGAGCACACGGAAACAATTTCAAAAGCGAGACTATCTGAGTTCGAGACTCCAAGCCAAAGTTCTGATATTCTCCAAACATGGCAGACGATGAAGAAGACGCTCGCCACTGGTGCAACCGCGGCTTTGAGCTTCACAGACATCAGTGTATGGAGACTGATTGCCTCTTCTTCTACTTTCTGAGACACCGGGCAGGAAGAACCGAGCGTTCGTCATCTTGCAACTTGGAAGAACTCCTCTGATTTACCGAAGCTCGCTTGGAGGGCTCACGTCTCAACTTTCCAAAACCTAGCTTGAGGAACGTGCGATGGCACGCTTCTTTGGCCATCACAAAAGAGCTCCATGGATGAAGGTATCTCCTGCCAGTGTTATTGTGTTGTTCTTTTCAGATAGAGGCTGGCTTTCATTTTTTCCATAGTCATCCGCTTGAAGTTGATGTTTTGTATTGAAGTGGGGACAGGATTCAGGCAAACTCGGACTCAGGCAGTATGATATAGACCCCTCACACATATCTTCTCTCATGCAATGTTACCCTTGTCAGGCATTGAGCCATGCTCCTTCTTTTCTCATTAGGTCCTTATGGTGGAATAATCCTAGGGGAGGGGTTTACAGTACGACTTCAGTAATATCTTAAATCCATCAAAATCTAAGATATAAGCAATTGGCATTCAAGATTGGACATTGCTTGCTATCAAGACTAGGCCCCCGAGAATGGGGGGGTGTAAGAAACAGTAACGTACACCCCCTGAAAAATCAGAATAATCGCACTTCGTGACACATATGACGTCATGCCTCACACGTGCGCCTCATCACTCGTCTGACGTCACTCGTGGCACGTGTACAGTGTAATGCGCAAGATTTTCACACCATAAATTATAACAGTTAAAATGTTATTTTTTGGAACACCAACTGCCCCAGAGAGGCTCGAACTCTCGACCTTCCGATTGAAGTTACCTGACTACGAGGATCATTTAACAGTCGGACGCTGTAACCAACTCAGCCATGGGGCACCATAGGGTGGTGTGCCTTTGTTGCCAGTCATTTCTTATATGAATGATTGTCAGTCTCGAACTGGAGACATTACAATATATTTTGAACGTACTGAAGACATTCTCAAAAAATCCTTCGTACCAGCAACTGCCCATATACATCCGCGGAATTAAGATACAAAGAACTAGGCCAGAAGCAAAAGCTGGGTCAAGTCTCTGCCAAGTATCAGAGTACTTGATGACCGAAATAAGTACAATGCTAGTCCGCCCTAGTGATTTACCGGCAAAGCGCAAGATTTGCTCCCACGGAGTCAAAGTGAAACAATTGCGGGGAAGTGCGGAGTCAAAGCGCAGAGGGCCGCCGAAGCGCGACGACAACTCGCAGTGACGCGACATACGCCAGCCCAGATAATAGAGGCTGTCTTGGAGGCGTAGCAATCTGAGAACGTAGTCGCGCAACAATCAACAATCAGTACGGCGACAATTAAAAACGCTAGAATACCGTATGGCTCAAGGGCGATGGTCGGGGAAAAGGTGTTAGTACGGGAAGAAGGAGGTGCATAAAACAATGAGCAGGCGGGGAGAAAGCGGCGGAGCTATTGTTCAGGGAATTTATTGTCTTTGTTTTTTCCAGAAGCGCGTTGTCGCGACGATCCGAGAAAGGAAAGTGTTGAAGAGTCGTTGTTTGGCTGTTTGTCTAGAGCGCCGTTATTGTGGCGCGTGATTTTTGTCTGCCAAAGTATAAGACTATGGCCGGGCACGATGAGGACGACCACAGCGAGCCAGTCTCCTTCCAATACTCTTAACGGTGAGCAGCAACCTTTTACCCTTGCCGATGACGCTGACGACGACGAGCAGATCTAGACATACCCAGCATACCCATACTTATTTCACATACCCCCACGATCATCATGTCCCGCCCACGATCCTCGACAGTCTCCTCCTTCACCGCAAGCATTACCACCTGGGCATCAGCAGTCCATCCTGGTTCGCCAGCGCCGCTCTCCCCGCTGAGTGCCAATGCCTGGACATTCCCCGCCACCCCGTCAACATCCAAATCCGTGTATACCCCGACGTCTGCCGACTACGCCAAATTCGATTTGACGAATCTCGGCTATACATCTGTGTTCGTGCACCTGCCCATTACGCCGTCCACGCCATCATATCTTAACAATAAGCCTAATCACACCCGTAACAATAAGAAAGACAATAAGCCCGATATTCACAATTACCCCTCCTCCCATAAAGACCATCCCAGCCATGTAGACTCTCACCAGGCGAAGAAAAACCCCTTCTCTCTCCTATCTCGTTCTCATTCACGCTCCAGCTCCATGTCTGTCCCGGCAAAGTCGAAGAAGCACGCGCAGCAGATGCCCCCGACCCTCATGAACGAGCTCATGCTCATGCAGTTCGTGGGCGGTGGGAAGATGAGCACGCATATAACCCGTGTCATGGATGCCCAGACCAAGCAGCAGGGCAATCTTCCCGTCGGTACTCGCGCCGACGTCTACCGCGATGGTACAGGGCGCGTTTGGTGGGACCGCGACGAACAAATAGAGTACCAATGGCTCCTCCAGAAGGACGACCCCAATGCTTCTGACTCCTCCGACTCTGAGGAAGAGGAAGCACCCTCTCAGTGGGTCAAGTTCCGGACAGAGTCTCTTGATGCTCAGGTTCGTCTGCGATCTATCTCGCCATTTTCGTATGCCTCCTGACTGTCACATTATAGAAAGTTAAACTCGCACCGATGACTCTCCAGCCCCTCCGCACTGCCGATGGCAAGAAGAAGCGTCCGACACCACTTAACCTTGCTAGGAAGGAATTCCTCGAGCAGTCTTTCATGCCCCCGACCGTACCGCTCCCTCCCATTCCCGTATCAGCTCCTCGTCCCATCCCCTCTACCGATGCTCACTCGCACACCCAGAAAAAGTCCAAGATGAGCATAAGGGGATTCTTCCATAGGTCATAGATATCCCGGTACGTTCTTTTACCTTTCTTCGACCATCATCAGGGTACTTACTTCTCCTTCTCTAGCGCTGGTCGTTGTACTAAATTATATGCATACACCGACTGTATGCATACCGCTCTTTCGACATATTTGTATTCTTAAAACAGCTGTAGCATTATATCTATCTAATACTTACTGTCTTTCGAGGCGTCCTATGTTTATGCACCTGCGAAGTAGCTAGGGACAACCATTGAATATATATGTCTTGATTTAGAAATGCGTATCACCGTCCGATTCTCTGTAACCCGACTGGCTTCAACAGTAAATTTCATTGCGCAGGTTGGCAGTGGGTTTTGATGGGTCCGCGTATCTTGGTCTATGAATAAAAGTCCGTCTCAAGATGATGAATCCGCTTAAGGGCAATACTTTTCTACTAGGCTTTGGGGTAGGATCTCAATCGGATCGGATTCTATCATTCGCCGTGGATACTGCTAATTGTTGAGTTGCATCTCGAGGCTTGAACCCTTCGAACTCCAAAACAGCAACGGGCAACCTTAGTTACATAGCACATACGAGTGTAAATTGAGGAACTAGTAAGCTTTATGACTCCCGCTTGAGGGAGTCTCGTTGGGGGAACTTGCCTGCCATGCGATGACATATGGACAACAGTACCACGATCCTATTTTACTCATATTCCATGAAAACAATAGTCTCTTTGAAGAAGAATAGATAGAAGAAACATGTAGACGGTTCTTTAGATAAATAGCATTCATTGGTAATGTCCATCAGCCCAGACGTGCGTTATAACACGCCTGCGAAATTTGGCTGTTAAGCAAGCGATTTCCTCCTCGTATCGTCAACTCCTTCACCCAAGGTAAGTCAAACTCTGGAATAACGTCCAACTTTCCATTCTTCTCTAGACGCTCTCTTGTGAACCGTGTGCTGTGCGTATACACAAATTCCAGCTCAGTGACTTGTTCGGGTAGTTGGAGCCTCGCCAGTTCGGAGTCGTTGTACCACCAATTGTGGTAGTTCATGGATATGCGTTTGACGTTCGGGAAGAATTGTCCAAGCACTGGCATGAGATCCCGAATATCTCTGGATACTGGATGTGTTACGGAATTAGGGCCATGGGGATCGGCTTCGAGGATGAAGGAGATGGACCGACAGAATTCTGACGGCATGAAGGATGAGTCGACCGACTGGAAAGCTACCGTGTCTCGTTGAAAGAGGCGGCAGATGACGTGATTGAGGTGGGAGGGCGTAAAAATGTGCACGTCGGTGGAAAAGACGCGTGTGAACTCCCAAGCGAACGCTTTGCTGACGAGGACGGATGATGTCGCCATCCTGAGTCGTTCGAAATGTGTGAGAGGAAGTGCCCATGCTTCCTCGATGATCTGGGCAAGTACTTCAGAGGGGAGTACGTTGGTCATTGTTCAATTGCAGTTGTAGAGACGATTGGTTCAGTTGAGTTGCTCGAAGATTTGTGTAGTGGAAAGCAGCGCTGCCTCCCGCAATTTATACCGGAGGATCCTAAACATTAGGGGAATTTCGATCACTGGAGGCGGTGAGAGAAAGCTTCCGTCCCAGCGATCGAGCTCTGATGATCCGGATACTGATTTTGAAAGAAGAGGGGCTAGACAGTGTGGGGGAGCATACTTTTACAAATGTCCGTTGACGAATGCAATCTCACAATGGTACCCGGATCTCGGAGACATACAACGAGATGGACAAGAGTATATCTTGTTAATTTGGACGCCCTCTGAGCGAGAAATCCCAAGAGTCGAAGTGGCTGAACACCCCAAACGAAACTTGTGGCAGTGGCAGAGAGATAGTTTCAGACTGGGTCTAGAAGATTGACTCGGGATGAGCGCTTCCGGAACATTGGAAAGGGGAATGGAGGAAGGTGAAGGCACTGAACTTGTGGCTGTGATTTCACCATCGGACCGTGGTTCCGACTGGAACCTTTAGTTCCGTAAACCCAAGTATTCTTGATCCGCTAGTTATTGTTAATCTATTCGTGAGAAGTCGACGTCTCAAGAAGTAGGTTTTTCATGTATTTGGTCAGACCGTGTACTGAGAATTTGCTGAGAATTTTTGGTTTTTTCGTGATGCTGATACCAAATACATGCAAATGCTGGTTAACCACTTACGGGCTCGCTGTGGGTCGCTGCTGATGGCAACGGCTACTAACCGGAGTTTGAACTGAGTTCGAAAACTTATGTAAGCAATTCTGCCGGTTCACTTGTGCAAGTCTTGGTGCCTATCTCCCTATGCGATACCTTAGTAATTATGTCGTTCAGCATCACAAATGGTGCATACATATATATATATATATATTTGTAGAGACTTCTCTGAGGTGAAAACCGTTAGATTGCAATTAATGTTACTCATTTCTGAGATGTTCTAAGAGCCTTTCTATTATCTCAATGATGCGTTCCCCCTCTTGACCGTTCAACATTGGTACATTGACACCACCTTTGAGACCATCCGGGACACTGATGGCAGTTGTGTCAGTTACAGGTGTCGTATGTACAGTTGATATCCTATCCTATATATAATGGAAGCTCAGTGTGTGCCGTTGTTTGCTTATCAAATAATGCTACTTAATAATGTTATCTAAGAATATGACTAAGACTTACTAAGCAATTGGTAAGCAGCTGTACCGCTGTTTTAGGCACTTAGTTCACACACTTTCATTGGGTGCCTCAATACTTATATAAGCTGATGGTGGCTCTTTTGGGATGCTTCACCACTTAGGAAGGTAGTTCCCACAGTTCGCTTTTCAACCATTTTTTATTCCTCAACAGCCACTGAACCATTTCTACTGCTTCTTTTATTTTTTGCCATATACAATAAGACTATATTTGATATTTATTACATGATTACAGATCAAAATCTCTTAACTACGCAGATAATAAACTAAAATTCATGCAGAGTTAACTAATTATTTGAATCAACAAATATCTATTGTGATATTTCACTGCTGTCTTTGGCACTCTTATAGAAGATTCTTTATGCAATAGATTAAGGAAATAGAGAACAGTTCATTGCTTAATTTGATAATCTAACCTTGAAGGAGTATTGCTATTTGAATAATGAACAAAGAATATGTATAAGTATCTACAAGCAATGTAGACAAAATAACTGTAGATTGACAGTACTACTGTACCTATTGACAAAGAATAAATGGTAAGAACTAAGAGTAATTGTAAGTAATGGGACAGTAAATTGGATAGTAAGATATATACCTCAGTTGGTGCAATGTAGACAAAATAGCTAATGTATTTGACTATCTACAACATGTATAGATATGATTGAGAATATAAGAGGCATGTATATAAAGAAAAGTAAAAGTAGATACTAATTAAACAGTGGGTAAAATACCAAGACATATGGATATCAAATAGATATTCTCCAATACATACCTCAGTCAGGCACAGTGTATGTATAATGACTGAGGTATGCAGGTGTCTATGGTTCCTACTTATAAGACATCTATGAAATAGGTGTAAGACAGAGAAAATAGATAGTGATAGTATATGAAACAATAAGAGAGTAAATTCAGATGAAATATTATGTAACATATGGATAACCTTCAACATTTAATACTTTGTTCATCTGACAGCCAAGGTGTTGGAGCTAATAGGTTTACAAAAGGAACCTGTTTTTCATTTTGTTTTATTAAATAATCCTCCAAAATATTAAGGCTTTTAGAGATTGCATAGATACTTTTGCATTCTTGATTAACCAGAATTGAGTCAAAATCAGTGATCTTAAAAGAAGGGATATATGCTGTGCATCTATAAATAGTGTATTACTAAAAGACAACAGGTAGTAGAGCTTTCCTTCTGGTATTTTGGAATATCTGTGTATGCCATTTCAATTTTCTATGCATCTGGAATGTCAGAGAGAAGTTGTGCTGCAAAGAATACATGCTAATCTGTGTCAGACATTTTTAAATGTTTGATTCTTAATGAGTAAATGGCATGTACATAGGAAAAGCATGGCTTTGCAAAATCCAGTGGGTCAGATGGGTGGGTATATATGGGTATGGGTACAGGCATTGGATATCTATGATCTGAGAGATACCTGTTGTAAGCTGTATACCTATCTGACCTGTAGATACATAAGACTGTAATTTTACAGATATGTGAAGTACTAATATAATATAAACATGAAATAAACTCACTCTTAGATGTTCAAGGAGATGAAACAGCTGAGGAGGGAGACTATATACAATTGTCCATAATAACAATGAAAAAGTAAGACATGATACCATAGCAATGGACATACCATCTAAGTTTTCCCATTATGACTCACAGGTTGGCAGGTATGAGTATGGGTATGGCTTAGAATACCTATAGGTTACCTATGCTATTCCCTATATATATATCAAGGCAGATATTAAATGTCTTTGTATTATTGAATATGTCAATGGGGCCAGATTCATTATATTGAGCATAAAAATATTGTGTAAACCCATAGATATAGACTGTTACACTGTTCCTTCACTATGGAACTTGATTTATAGATAATTGGAACATGTTATTGATAGGTTAAGCACATAGATATGTATAGGTATAGAGTTGAGCTATCTATGGTTTGAGATACTGATGTTAATGATGTCTACTAAGAACAGGCAGATATATTAATAATATGGATTTATTTGTACTTAACTGATGAGTAAAAGATAGATTACCAGCACAATTTGGTAAATGTACTTAGATAGAATTGCATACCCAGTGGAGTAATGAGCTGGGTTTGGGGTGGGCCCCAACAAGCTGAAGTTCCATGCCGCAGTCAAGATTGTGGAGGGCCTGAGCATGCGAGGGGTCTCCACAATCATGACGAAGGCATGGGACAGAAGCTTGTCTATATATTAAATCACAATGGTGTTTGGTGTTGTTAGTTTTAGGGGGAATGTTACTTAATAATCTTACTTAAGAATATGACTAAGATATTTATAAGCAATTGGTAAGCAGCTATGCCGCTCTTTTAGGCACTTCATTCCCACATTTTCATTGGGTACCTCAATACTTATATAAGCTGATGGTGACTCATTTGGGATGCCTCACAACTTAGGAAGGTAGTTCCCACGGTTCGCTTTTCAACCATTTTTTATTGCTCAACAGCCACTGAACCATTTCTACTGCTTTTTTTTATTTTTGGCTATATACAATAAGACTATATTTGATATTTATTACATGATTACAGATCAAAATCTCTTAACTATGCAGATAATAAACTAAAATTCATGCAGAGTTAACTAATTATTTGAATCAACAAATATCTATTGTGATATTTCACTGCTGTCTTTGGCACTCTTATAGAAGATTTGTTATGCAATAGATTAAGGAAATAGAGAACAGTTCATTGCTTAATTTGATAATCTAACCTTGAAGGAGTATTGCTATTTGAATAATGAACAAAGAATATGTATAAGTATCTACAAGCAATGTAGACAAAATAACTGTAGATTGACAGTACTACTGTACCTATTGACAAAGAATAAATGGTAAGAACTAAGAGTGATTGTAAGTAATGGGACAGTAAATTGAATAGTAAGATATATACCTCAGTTGGTGCAATGTAGACAAAATAGCTAATGTATTTGACTATCTACAACATGTATAGATATGATTGAGAATATAAGAGGCATGTATATAAAGAAAAGTAAAAGTAGATACTAATTAAACAGTGGGTAAAATACCAAGACATATGGATATCAAATAGATATTCTCCAATACATACCTCAGTCAGGCACAGTGTATGTATAATGACTGAGGTATGCAGGTGTCTATGGTTCCTACTTATAAGACATCTATGAGATAGGTGTAAGACAGAGAAAATAGATAGTGATAGTATATGAAACAATAAGAGAGTAAATTCAGATGAAATATCATGTAACATATGGATAACCTTCAACATTTAATACTTTGTTCATCTGACAGCCAAGGTGTTGGAGCTAATAGGTTTACAAAAGCAACCTGTTTTTCATTTTGTTTTATTAAATAATCCTCCAAAATATTAAGGCTTTTAGAGATTGCATAGATACTTTTGCATTCTTGATTAACCAGAATTGAGTCAAAATCAGTAATCTTAAAAGAAGGGATATATGCTGTGCATCTATAAATAGTGTATTACTAAAAGACAACAGGTAGTAGAGCTTTCCTTCTGGTATTTTGGAATATCTGTGTATGCCATTTCAATTTTCTATGCATCTGGAATGTCAGAGAGAAGTTGTGCTGCAAAGAATACATGCTAATCTGTGTCAGACATTTTTAAATGTTTGATTCTTAATGAGTAAATGGCATGTACATAGGAAAAGCATGGCTTTGCAAAATCCAGTGGGTCAGATGGGTGGGTATATATGGGTATGGGTACAGGCATTGGATATCTATGATCTGAGAGATACCTGTTGTAAGCTGTATACCTATCTGACCTGTAGATACAGAAGACTGTAATTTTACAGATATGTGAAGTACTAATATAATATATACATGAAATAAACTCACTCTTAGATGTTCAAGGAGATGAAACAGCTGAGGAGGGAGACTATATACAATTGTCCATAATAACAATGAAAAGTAAGACATGATATCATAGCAATGGACATACCATCTAAGTTTTCCCATTATGACTCACAGGTTGGCAGGTATGAGTATGGGTATGGCTTAGAATACCTATAGGTTACCTATGCTATTTGCTATATATATATCAAGGCAGATATTAAATGTCTTTGTATTATTGAATATGTCAAAGGGGCCAGATTCATTAGATTGAGCATAAAAATATTGTGTAAACCCATAGATATAGACTGTTACACTGTTCCTTCACTATGGAACTTGATTTATAGATAATTGGAACATGTTATTGATAGGTTAAGCAAATAGATATGTATAGGTATAGAGTTGAGCTATCTATGGTTTGAGATACTGATGTTAATCATGTCTACTAAGAACAGGCAGATATATTAATAATATGGATTTATTTGTACTTAACTGATGAGTAAAAGGTAGATTACCAGCACAATTTGGTAAATGTACTTAGATAGAATTGCATACCCAGTGGAGTAATGAGCCGGGTTTGGGGCGGGCCCCAACAAGCTGAAGTTCCATGCTGCAGTCAAGATTGTGGAGGGCCCGAGCGTGCGAGGGGTCTCCACAATCATGACGAAGGCATGGGACAGAAGCTTGTCCTATATATAATGGAAGGGAAGTGTTTGCCGTTGTTTGCTTATCAAATAATGTTACTTAATAATGTTATCTAAGAATATGACTAAGATATTTATAAGCAATTGGTAAGCAGCTGTGCCGCTCTTTTAGGCACTTCATTCCCACATTTTCATTGGGTGCCTCAATACTTATATAAGCTGATGGTGGCTCATTTGGGATGCCTTACCACTTAGGAAGGTAGTTCCCACAGTTCGCTTTTCAATCATTTTTTATTCCTCAACAGCCACTGAACCATTTCTACTGCTTCTTTTATTTTTTGCCATATACAATAAGACTATATTTGATATTTATTACATGATTCCAGATGAAAATCTCTAAACTATGCAACTAATAAATTGAAATTCATGCAGAATTAAGGATTTGACATTAAGAGATATTTTGCTGCTGTCTTTAGCACTCTTTTAGTACATTTCTTTTATGTAAAGGTTAGAGGCAACTCATTGCTTAATTTGAACTAACTTGAAGGAGTATTGCTATTTTAATAATGAACAAAGAATATATATAAGTATCTACAAGCAATGCAAGTAATATGAATAAAGTAGTAATAAGAGACATACATACTATTGGACAACTGAGTCAGTGAATAAATGGTAAGAACTGTAAGAACTAAGAGTAAGTGTAAGTGATAGACAGTAAATTGAATAGTAAGATACATATCTCAGTTGGTGCAATGTAGACAAAATGATTAATGTATTTGCTATACCTTTAATGCATTCAATAGTTATGGGGATATGATTGAGAATATAAGGGGCATGTATATAAAGAAAAGTAAAAGTAGATACTAATTAAACAGTGGGTAAAATACTAAGACATATGGATATCAAATGGATATTCTCCAATATGTACCTCAGTCAGGCACAGTGTATGTATAATGACTGAGATATGCAAGTGTCTATAGTTTCTACTTATAAGGGATCTATGAGGTAGGAGAAAGACAGAGAAAATAGATAGTGATGGTATATGAAATAATAAGAGAGTAAATTCAGATGCAATATCATATAACATATGGATAACCTCCAATATTTAATACTTTGTTCATCTGACAGCCAAGGTGTTGGAGCTAATAGGTTTGCAAAAGGAACCTGTTTTTCATTTCCTTTTATTAGATAATCCTTCAAAATATTAAGGCTTTTAGAGATTGCAGAGATACTTTTGCATTCTTGATTAACCAGAATTGAGTCAAAATCAGTAATCTTAAAAGAAGGGATATATGCTGCACATCTATAAATAGTATATCACTAAAAGACAATAGGTAGTAGGGCTTTCCTTCTGGTATTTTGGAATATCTGTGTATGCCATTTCAATTTTTTATGCATCTGGAATGTCAGAAAGAAGTTGTGCTGCAATGTTTTGAAGAGAATACATGCTAATCTGTGTCAGACATTTTTAAATGTTTGATTGATTGAGATGAGTAAATAGCATGTACATAGGAAACAGCATGGCTTTGCAAAAGGTGGGTCAGATGGGTGGGTATATATGGGTATAGTACAGGCATTGGGTATCTATGACCTGAGAGATACCTGTTGTAAGCTGTATACCTATCTAACTGACCTGTAGATACATAAGACTGTAATTTTACAGATATGTTAAGTACTAATATAATATAAACATGAAATAAACTCACTCTTAGATGTTCAAGGAGATGAAACAGCTGAGGAGGGAGACTATATACAATTGTCCATAATGTCAATGAAAAAGTAAGACATGATATCATAGCAATGGACATATGTTCTAAAGCATAAGATTATGATCCACAGGTTGGCAGGTATGAGTATGGGTATGGCTTAGCATACCAATAGGTTACCTATGCTATTCCCTATATATATATCAAGGCAGATATGAAATGCCTTTGTATTATTGAATATGTCAAAGGGGCCAGATTCATTAGATTGAGCATAAAAATATTGTGTAAACCCATAGATATAGACTGTTACACTGTTCCCTCACTATGGAACTTGATTTATTATAATTGGAACATGTCATTGATAGGTTAGGCAGATAGATATGTATAGGTATAGAGTTGAGGTACCTATGATGTTTGAGATACTGATGTTAATCATGTCTACTTAGAACAGGCAGATATATTAATATGGATTGATTTTTACTTAACTGATGAATAAAAGGTAGATTACCAGTGGAATTTGGTAAATGTACTTAGATAGAATTGTATACACAGTGGAGTAATGAGCCGGGTTTGGGGCGGGCCCCAACAAGCTGAAGTTCCA
Organism: Armillaria sp. CMW 4456; assembly: GCA_028551335.1. Classification (NCBI taxonomy): domain Eukaryota; kingdom Fungi; phylum Basidiomycota; class Agaricomycetes; order Agaricales; family Physalacriaceae; genus Armillaria; species Armillaria sp. CMW 4456. Next base: position 63,392 of record JANDKJ010000183.1, read on the forward strand.
TGCTGCAGTCAAGATTGTGAAGGGCCCGAGCATGCGAGGGGCCTTCACAATCATGACGAAGGCATGGGACAGAAGCTTGTCCTATATATAATGGAAGGGAAGTGTTTGGTGTTGTTAGTTTTAGGGGGAATGTTACTAAGCATTACAAAGATATTTACTTAAGCATGACTAAGCAGCTGCACCACTCTTTTAGGCACTTCATTCCCGCATTTTCATTGGGTGCCTCAATACTTATATAAGCTGATGGTGACTCATTTGGGATGCCTCACAACTTAGGAAGGTAGTTCCCACAGTTCGCTTTTCAACCATTTTTTATTCCTCAACAGCCACTGAACCATTTCTACTGCTTCTTTTATTTTTTTGCTATATACAATAAGACTATATTTGATATTTATTACATGATTACAGATCAAAATCTCTTAACTATGCAGATAATAAACTAAAATTCATGCAGAGTTAACTAATTATTTGAATCAACAATATCTATTGTGATATTTCACTGCTGTCTTTGGCACTCTTTTAGAAGATTCTTTATGCAATAGATTAAGGAAATAGAGAACAGTTCATTGCTTAATTTGATAATCTAACCTTGAAGGAGTATTGCTATTTAATAATAATGAACAAAGAATATGTATAAGTATCTACAAGCAATGTAGACAAAATAACTGTAGATTGACAGTACTACTGTACCTATTGACAAAGAATAAATGGTAAGAACTAAGAGTAATTGTAAGTAATGGGACAGTAAATTGAATAGTAAGATACATACCTCAGTTGGTGCAATGTAGACAAAATGAGCTAATGTATTTGACTATCTACAACATGTATAGATATGATTGAGAATATAAGAGGCATGTATATAAAGAAAAGTAAAAGTAGATACTAATTAAACAGTGGGTAAAATACTAAGACATATGGATATCAAATAGATATTCTCCAATACATACCTCAGTCAGGCACAGTGTATGTATAATGACTGAGGTATGCAGGTGTCTATGGTTCCTACTTATAAGAGATCTATGAGATAGGAGTAAGACAGAGAAAATAGATAGTGATAGTATATGAAATAATAAGAGAGTAAATTCAGATGAAATATCATGTAACATATGGATAACCTTCAACATTTAATACTTTGTTCATCTGACAGCCAAGGTGTTGGAGCTAATAGGTTTACAAAAGGAACCTGTTTTTCATTTTCTTTTATTAGATAATCCTCCAAAATATTAAGGCTTTTAGAGATTGCATAGATACTTTTGCATTCTTGATTAACCAGAATTGAGTCAAAATCAGTAATCTTAAAAGAAGGGATATATGCTGTGCATCTATAAATAGTGTATTACTAAAAGACAATAGGTAGTAGAGCTTTCCTTCTGGTATTTTGGAATATCTGTGTATGCCATTTCAATTTTTTGTGCATCTGGAATGTCAGAAAGAAGTTTGCTGCAATGCAAAGAATACATGCTAATCTGTGTCAGACATTTTTAAATGTTTGATTGTTAATGAGTAAATGGCATGTACATAGGAAATAGCATGGCTTTGCAAAACCTGGTGGGTCAGATGGGTGGGTATATATGGGTATAGGTACAGGCATTGGGTATCTATGACCTGAGAGATACCTGTTGTAAGCTGTATACCTATCTAACTGACCTGTAGATACATAAGACTGTAATTTTACAGATATGTTAAGTACTAATATAATATATACATGAAATAAACTCACCCTCAGATGTTCAAGGAGATGAAACAGCTGAGGAGGGAGACTATATACAATTGTCCATAATGGCAATGAAAAAGTAAGACATGATATTATAGCAATGGACATACCACCTAAGCTTTCCCAATATGACCCACAGGTTGACAGGTACAGGTATGGATATGGCTTAGAATACCTATAGGTTACCTATGCCATTCCCTACATATACATCAAGGCAGATATAAAATGCCTTTGTATTATTGAATATGTCAAAGAGGCCAGATTCATTAGATTGAGCATAAAAATATATGTGTAAACCCATAGATATAGACTGTTACACTGTTTTCTCACTATGGAACTTGATTTATAGATAATTGAAACATGTCATTGATAGGTTAAGCAGATAGATATGTATAGGTATAGAGTTGAGGTATCCATGGTTTGAGATACTGATGTTAATCATGTCTACTTAGAACAGGCAGATATATTAATAATATGGATTGATTTGTACTTAACTGATGAATAAAAGGTAGATTACCAGTGCAATTTGGTAAATGTACTTAGATAGAATTGCATACACAGTGGAGTAATGAGCCGGGTTTGGGGCGGGCCCCAACAAGCTGAAGTTCCATGCTGCAGTCAAGATTGTGGAGGGCCCGAGCATGCGAGGGGTCTTCACAATCATGACGAAGGCATGGGACAGAAGCTTGTCTATATATAATGGAAGGGAAGTGTTTGGTTTGTTGTTAGTTTTAGGGGGAATGTTACTAAGCATTACAAAGATATTTACTTAAGCATTGACTAAGCAGCTGCACCGCTCTTTTAGGCACTTCATTCCCACATTTTCATTGGGTGCCTCAATACTTATATAAGCTGATGGTGACTCATTTGGGATGCCTTACCACTTAGGAAGGTAGTTCCCACAGTTCGCTTTTCAACCACTTTTTATTGCTCAACAGCCACTGAACCATTTCTACTGCTTCTTTTATTTTTTGCCATATACAATAAGACTATATTTAATATTTATTACATGATTCCAGATGAAAATCTCTAAACTATGCAACTAATAAATTAAATTTCATGTACAACTTATTGTTTAACATTGAGAAATATTCAAATCAACAAATATCTATTGTGATATTCCACTGCTGTCTTTAGCACTCTTTTAGCAAATTCTTTATACAATATTTAAGGTATTAGAGAGCAACTCATTGCTTAATTTGATAAATCTAACCTTGAAGGAGTATTGCTGTTGTAATAATGAACAAAGAATATGTATAAGTATCTATGAGCAATGTAAGTAATATGAATAAGGCAGTAATAAGAGAAGACATATCTAGTTGGGCAAGCATGTACATAATAACCAAGGTAACAACAGGTGTCTATGGTTTCTAATACTAATAGATAAAGAATATACATCAGTATCTCAGTCAGGCACAACATATGCATAATGACTGTATTGGAATACTGTACCTAATAGACAAAGATATCATATCTACAAAGTAATGTAAGTAATGTAAATAAAAATAAGAAAAGTACATACCTCAGTCAGGCATATGTATGTGTAATGACTGATGTATTGGATGTCAACAGTTCCTGAGAATATAAGAGGCATGTATATAAAGAAAAGTAAAAGTAGATACTAATTAAACAGTGGGTAAAATAAAGACATATGGATATCAAATAGATATTCTCCAATACATACCTCAGTCAGGCACAATAATAATGAAGAGTGTCTATGGTTTCTATTTATGAAATAGGAGTAAGACAGAGAAAATAGTGTAGTGATAGTATATGAATCAATAAGAGAGTAAATTCAGATGAAATATCATGTAATGTATGGATAACCTCCAATATTTAATACTTTGTTCATCTGACAGCCAAGGTGTTGGAGCTAATAGGTTTGCAAAAGGAACCTGTTTTTCATTTTCTTTTTTTATTAGATAATCCTTCAAAATATTAAGGCTTTTAGAGATTGCATAGATACTTTTGCATTCTTGATTAACCAGAATTGAGTCAAAATCAGTAATCTTAAAAGAAGGGATATATGCTGTGCATCTATAAATAGTATACCACTAAAAGACAATAGGTAGTAGAGCTTTCCTTCTGGTATTTTGGAATATCTGTGTATGCCATTTCAATTTTTTGTGCATCTGGAATGTCAGAAAGAAGTTGTGCTGCAATGTTTTTAAGAGAATACATGCTAATCTGTGTCAGACATTTTTAAATGTTTGATTGTTGGTGAGTAAATGGCATGTACATAGGAAATAGCATGGCTTTGCAAAACCTGGTGGGTCAGATGGGTGGGTATATATGGGTATAGGTACAGGCATTGGGTATCTATGACCTGAGAGATACCTGTTGTAAGCTGTATACCTATCTAACTGACCTGTAGATACATAACACTGTAATTTTACAGATATGTTAAGTACTAATATAATATATACATGAAATAAACTCACCCTCAGATGTTCAAGGAGATGAAATGACTCTAACAACTGAGGAGGGAGACTATATACAATTGTCCATAATGGCAATGAAAAAGTAAGACATGATATTATAGCAATGGACATACCACCTAAGCTTTCCCAATATGACCCACAGGTTGACAGGTACAGTATGGGTATGGCTTAGGATACCTATAGGTTACCCATGCCATTCCCTACATATACATCAAGGCAGATATTAAATGCCTTTGTATTATTGAATATGTCAAAGGGGCCAGATTCATTAGATTGAGCATAAAAATATTGTGTAAACCCATAGATATAGACTGTTACACTGTTTCCTTCACTATGGAACTTGATTTATAGATAATTGGAACATGTCATTGATAGGTTAAGCAGATAGATATGTATAGGTATAGAGTTGAGGTATCTATGGTTTGAGATACTGATGTTAATCATGTCTACTTAGAACAGGCAGATATATTAATATGGATTGATTTTTACTTAACTGATGAATAAAAGGTAGATTACCAGTGGAATTTGGTAAATGTACTTAGATAGAATTGTATACACAGTGGAGTAATGAGCCGGGTCTTGGGGTGGGCCCCAACAAGCTGAAGTTCCATGCTGCAGTCAAGATTGTGGAGGGCCCGAGCGTGCGAGGGGCCTCCACAATCATGACGAAGGCATGGGACAGAAGCTTGTCTATATATAATGGAAGGGAAGTGTTTGGTGTTGTTAGTTTTAGGGGGAATGTTACTAAGCATTACAAAGATATTTACTTAAGCATGACTAAGCAGCTGCACCACTCTTTTAGGCACTTAATTCCCACATTTTCATTGGGTGCCTCAATACTTATATAAGCTGATGGTGACTCATTTGGGATGCCTCACAACTTAGGAAGGTAGTTCCCACAGTTCGCTTTTCAACCATTTTTTATTCCTCAACAGCCACTGAACCATTTCTACTGCTTCTTTTATTTTTTGCCATATACAATAAGACTATATTTGATATTTATTACATGATTACAGATCAAAATCTCTTAACTATGCAGATAATAAACTAAAATTCATGCAGAGTTAACTAATTATTTGAATCAACAATATCTATTGTGATATTTCACTGCTGTCTTTGGCACTCTTATAGACAATTCTTTATGCAATAGATTAAGGAAATAGAGAACAATTCATTGCTTAATTTGATAATCTAACCTTGAAGGAGTATTGCTATTTAATAATGAACAAAGAATGTGTATAAGTATCTACAAGCAATGTAAGTAATATGAATAAGGTAGTAATAAGAAAAGATATACTATTGATGAAGAATAAATGGTAAGAACTGAGTCAGTGCAATGTAGACAAAATAACTGTAGATTGACAGTACTACTGTACCTATTGACAAAGAATAAATGGTAAGAACTAAGAGTAATTGTAAGTAATGGGACAGTAAATTGAATAGTAAGATACATACCTCAGTCAGTGCAATGTAGACAAAATGACTAATGTATTTAACTATCTATAACATGTATATATATGATTGAGAATATAAGAGGCATGTATATAAAGAAAAGTAAAAGTAGATACTAATTAAACAGTGGGTAAAATACCAAGACATATGGATATCAAATAGATATTCTCCAATACATACCTCAGTCAGGCACAGTGTATGTATAATGACTGAGGTATGCAGGTGTCTGGATGGTTCCTACTTATAAGAGATCTATGAGATAGGAGTAAGACAGAGAAAATAGATAGTGATAGTATATGAAATAATAAGAGTAAATTCAGATGAAATATCATGTAACATATGGATAACCTCCAACATTTAATACTTTGTTCATCTGACAGCCAAGGTGTTGGAGCTAATAGGTTTACAAAAGGAACCTGTTTTTCATTTTCTTTTATTAGATAATCCTCCAAAATATTAAGGCTTTTAGAGATTGTATAGATACTTTTGCATTCTTGATTAACCAGAATTGAGTCAAAATCAGTAATCTTAAAAGAAGGGATATATGCTGTGCATCTATAAATAGTGTATTACTAAAAGACAATAGGTAGTAGAGCTTTCCTTCTGGTATTTTGGAATATCTGTGTATGCCATTTCAATTTTTTGTGCATCTGGAATGTCAGAAAGAAGTTGTGCTGCAATGTTTTTAAGAGAATACATGCTAATCTGTGTCAGACATTTTTAAATGTTTGATTCTTGATGAGTAAATGGCATGTACATAGGAAACAGCATGGCTTTGCCAAAACCTGGTGGGTCAGATGGGTGGGTATATATGGGTATGGGTACAGGCATTGGGTATCTATGACCTGAGAGATACCTGTTGTAAGCTGTATACCTATCTAACTGACCTGTAGATACATAAGACTGTAATTTTACAGATATGTTAAGTACTAATATAATATAAACATGAAATAAACTCACTCTTAGATGTTCAAGGAGATGAAACAGCTGAGGAGGGAGACTATATACAATTGTCCATAATGGCAATGAAACAGTAAGACATGATATCATAGCAATGGACATACCATCTAAGCTTTCCCATTATGACCCACAGGTTGGCAGGTACAGTATGGATATGGCTTAGAATACCTATAGGTTACCTATGCTATTCCCTACATATATATCAAGGCAGATATAAAATGCCTTTGTATTATTGAATATGTCAAAGAGGCCAGATTCATTAGATTGAGCATAAAAATATTGTGTAAACCCATGGATATAGACTGTTACACTGTTCCTTCACTATGGAACTTGATTTATAGATAATTGAAACATGTCATTGATAGGTTAAGCAGATAGAATATGTATAGGTATAGAGTTGAGCTATCTATGGTTTGAGATACTGATGTTAATCATGTCTACTAAGAACAGGCAGATATATAAGATGGATTATTTGTACTTAACTATGAATGTAGATTACCAGTGTAATTTCCTAAATGTACTTAGATAGAATTGCATACACAGTGGAGTAATAAGCTGGGTTTGGGGTGGGCCCCAACAAGCTGAAGTTCCATGCTGCAGTCAAGATTGTGGAGGGCCTGAGCGTGCGAGGGGTCTCCACAATCATGACGAAGGCATGGGACAGAAGCTTGTCTATATATTAAAACACATTGGTGTTTGGGTTTGTTTGCTTATCAAATAATGTTACTTAATAATGTTATCTAAGCTCATGACAAAGATATTTACTTAAGCAATTGGTAAGCAGCTGGGCCGCTCTTTTAGGCACTTAATTCCCGCATTTTCATTGGGTGCCTCAATACTTATATAAGCTGATGGTGACTCATTTGGGATGCCTTACCACTTAGGAAGGTAGTTCCCACAGTTCGCTTTTCAGCCACTTTTCATTGCTCAACAGCCACTGAACCATTTCTACTGCTTCTTTTATTTTTTGTCATATACAATAAGACTATATTTAATATTTATTACATGATTCCAGATGAAAATCTCTAAACTATGCAACTAATAAATTGAAATTCATGCAGAATTAAGGATTTGACATTAAGAGATATTTTGCTGCTGTCTTTAGCACTCTTTTAGTACATTATTTATGTAATAGGTTAAGGCAACAGAGAACAACTCTTAATTGATAAATCTAATTTGAAGGAGTAATAATGAACAAAGAATATATATAAGTATCTACAAGCAATGCAAGTAATATGAATAAAGTAGTAATGAGAGATGACATACTATTGATGTAGAATAAATGGTAATAACTGAGTCAGTGCAATATAGACAAAATGACTGTAGATTGACAGTACTACTGTACCTATTGACAAAGAATAAATGGTAAGAACTAAGAGTAATTGTAAGTGATGGGACAGTAAATTGAATAGTAAGATACATACCTCAGTTGGTGCAATGTAGACAAAATGATTAATGTATTTGCTCCAAATAAAAAATATGTGCTACCTTTAATGCATTCAATAGTTATGGGGATATGATTGAGAATATAAGGGGCATGTATATAAAGAAAAGTAAAAGTAGATACTAATTAAACAGTGGGTAAAATACTAAGACATATGGATATCAAATGGATATTCTCCAATATGTATCTCAGTCAGGCACAGTGTATGTGTAATGACTGAGATATGCAAGTGTGTATAGTTTCTACTTATAAGGGATCTATGAGGTAGGAGAAAGACAGAGAAAATAGATAGTGATGGTATATGAAATAATAAGAGAGTAAATTCAGATGCAATATCATATAACATATGGATAACCTCCAATATTTAATACTTTGTTCATCTGACAGCCAAGGTGTTGGAGCTAATAGGTTTGCAAAAGTAACCTGTTTTTCATTTTCTTTTATTAGATAATCCTCCAAAATATTAAGGCTTTTAGAGATTGCATAGATACTTTTGCATTCTTGATTAACCAGAATTGAGTCAAAATCAGTAATCTTAAAAGAAGGGATATATACTGTGCATTTATAAATAGTGTATCACTAAAAGACATTAGATAGTAGGGCTTTCCTTCTGGTATTTTGGAATATCTGTGTATGCCATTTTCATTTTTTGTGCATCTGGAATGTCAGAAAGAAGTTGTGCTGCAATGTTTTTAAGAGAATACATGCTAATCTGTGTCATTTTTAAATGTTTGATTTTTGGTGAGTAAATAGCATGTACATAGGAAACAGCATGGCTTTGCAAAACCTGGTGGGTCAGATGGGTGGGTATATATGGGTACAGGCATTGGGTATCTATGACCTGAGAGATACCTGTTGTAAGCTGTATACCTATCTAACTGACCTGTAGATACATAAGACTGTAATTTTACAGATATGTTAAGTACTAATATAATATAAACATGAAATAAACTCACTCTTAGATGTTCAAGGAGATGAAACAGCTGAGGAGGGAGACTATATACAATTGTCCATAATGGCAATGAAACAGTAAGACATGATATCATAGCAATGGACATACCATCTAAGCTTTTCTATTATGATCCACAGGTTGGCAGGTATGAGTATGGGTATGGCTTAGGATACCTATAGGTTACCCATGCTATTCCCTATATATATATCAAGGCAGATATGAAATGCCTTTGTATTATTGAATATGTCAAAGGGGCCAGATTCATTAGATTGAACCTAAAAATATTGTGTAAACCCATGGATATAGACTGTTACACTGTTCCTTCACTATGGAACTTGATTTATAGATAATTGAAACATGTCATTGATAGGTTAAGCAGATAGATATGTATAGGTACAGAGTTGAGCTATCTATGGTTTGAGATACTGATGTTAATCATGTCTACTAAGAACAGGCAGATATATTAATAATATGGATTGATTTGTACTTAACTGATGAATAAAAGGTAGATTACCAGTGCAATTTGGTAAATGTACTTAGATAGAATTGCATATCCAGTGGAGTAATGAGCCAGGTTTGGGGCAGGCCCCAACAAGCTGAAGTTCCATGCCACAGTCAAGATTGTGAAAGGCCCGAGCATGCGAGGGGCTTTCACAATCTTGATGAAGGCATGGGACAAAAGCTTGTAGATTCTGATGTTGCATAGGCAATAATTTTAGGTTCTTGATTGGTGTCTAATTCAATAATGAGGGTGATCTCCTCATCTTTATTGTCTGTAATTCCATATAGTCAATTTTCCCAAGTCTGGGAAGAGACTTCTGAAATCCTTGGCTTTCCATGTGGTACTGTCAGGATTGTAGCTGTCCTTCCAGTATTAGGATCATGAATGGTATTAGTCTGATTCTCATCAGCATAATTCCCAATGATACTCTGGGTCAACATGTCAAAGGGTCTTCTGAGTAGAATGTCATATGCTGATTGCCAAATAACATGAACTTGTAAATATAGGGTGATATCTCCAAACTGGAATGCAATGTTTCTTGCTAGTCCCAAGGAATGATTCATGGTTCCATTGGTGGACTGCATTTCCAAAATGACTGATGGATCATATATCAATCCTAGTTGAAGGCAAACTGCCTCTGACATCGAAATAACTTGAGATCCTGGATTAATGATGCACTCAACTTTGAGCTGATTGTCAATAATGGGAACAATGGATCTTAGCAAAATAGAATCCACTGCACATTTCAAAGGACTGATCTTTTCACCTTTCTTTATATGAGCTTCATAGGGATCTGGAACAACTGAGGATCCTTCTGGTGGTTTTGGTGGAATGATAGTATTTCCATGATGCTCAAGAGTTTGAATGAATTTCTCTGGCATGCTGTAAGCTCCATCTTTTCATTGATTTATTATCCAGTTCTTGACTTTGATCTCAACCAGTCATTTGGGTCAAGTGAATATATACTTTCTGGGGTTTTCCAATGTTTTCCTGATGAAATGAGGGAATTTCAAGGCTATACCACTAATTTCAACTTATCTCCTCAGCTTTAAATCAGCCTAAACCCTAGAAGTAATAATGTGCAATACTGACATCAGCAGCATTAGCGCATCAAGTCGCATTGGCACAGTCATTCAAACATTGGACCAGTAATATATGATGGCCTGGCCTTATAGGACACTTTTCAACAGCAATTTGACAATTTCCACAGCAAGTACACTGCAGTGGGGACTTAGGGCTAAGATTGGTTATTGCTGTATAACCACAGGACTTAGATGCACATGCTACTGAGAAGGGTACTCATGTCTTTTCAGCATTATCTGGTCAGCATAAAGAAGATGAATGGCAGAATGAGTTCTAATGCCAGAGCAAGAAAATTAAAGATGACAACATAATAAAGGCAACATTCATGACCTGCTGTATAGTAAGAAGGTCAGAATCACATTATCCTTTTGCATAGCCCTTCAGATATACCACATTGCTCGCCATTTATTTATATCTTACTATATAAACCTGGTAGTTTCATGCTGTACTTAGTTACTCTCTCTATTCTTTCCCCCACATACACGTTGATTTGTTTACCTCAGTAACTCACCCAGCTTTGACAATACCGATAGCACATGTTTAATAGTGATTTCATTTACCACAAAGCTGAGCTTGACATAGTTAAAGCTGAGATACTTCACAACCATCCATCAACTTAAAACCTTGACTCTCATCATTGTTTTACTTCATTACTGGTATTTGCTCAGTGTTAGTAAGTGATAACCATGCAGTACTCACCTCTTTTCTTTTTATAGGAAAGGATTAGCCTCAATTTCACAAGATCAGATTAGTTTTACCAGTTGTCATTTTCACAAGACATTAGTCGAACCGTTTGGGCATTCAAGAGCATTGTCGATGGGTATGGGAATGCAGTTGGATAGTTCATCATAGATTGGCAGCTCTATTGTGAGCTTTGTCAGGAAATAGCATTGACCAGTTATAGAAATCAATTGACAAGAGATATTTCTCAGGTAAGGAAACAAAGTGTAGTTTTGACAATGATTGACTGTTTATAGGAATTAGGATGAAAAGAATTGTCACAGATAAAGCTGAGGAGACCAGAAATAAAGACAAGAGTGACCTATTGCACCACCATAGCCACAGAAACATTGACACAGACCCATACCAAGTATTAGGAGCGAATTTAATACTGCATAATACCAACATCCATTTTACATATCCATTTCCTTCCCATCCAGTTTCCCAGTTTTCTGCACACACCAGACCAGATAGAGACCAAAGGTGATTCAGAGCATCAGAATCTGTAGGAACTTCTCATGAGACTAGAGAGAAGTCCCCCCAAAGACGACAAGCCAGTCAACATAGGACAGCCTGATTGGTCCAGTACTGAATATGCATAGTGTTTTGCTAGTGGAATCAACACAAGAAGTATGGAGGTACTCATGAAAGCTCGCACACAAACAATGAACTCACCTGAGGGTGACTTAAAATAAAACTAGTTGTTCTGTAGATACTGTCGAAAGCCATATGGATCTGCTGGATGATGATCTGGCAATTTGATCTGCAATCTCCTGGTAATGACGTCCCAAACGTGAACTGGAAATCCTTTACTGAACATGGTTGCCTGCCTCGGTTTCGGCAAATTTCGTCTGGCATGCTATAAAGCAATGTCTTTTCCTTGTCACTATTATCTGGGTCCTTGACTGTGATCTCGATTGTCTCTGGTCCAGTATTTGCCTATACTATCTCCTGTTGGAATTGTTCCACAAAATGAGGTATTTTCCTCCTGGTACTTGTCCTCTTTAATCATCTCCCTGATTGCTGGTGATATTGAATATAGCTCCTGATGTGATAATGTGATGGTGGAGTCTAGAGCTTGCTCATAGAATTCCCTTGCCACATTAATTCCTTCTATTAGCTCAAATATTATATGCTGGTTCATTCTCCTTTGGTCATTTTCGAACATCGGGTTTAAAAGTGGCATTGTGAACTGCTGGTGGTGCATATGTAGGTGGTTTCGCTGATGCAAATGGATGAATATCTTCGGGAACGATTGGGGCACTCTGTCTTTAACTGCAACAGGCTCAGGATTGATGGAAGATCCTTTGGCAGCATTGGAGTAATATTCTCCATGGAGCTGGGGGAATTAACTCTATAATAGCGGCAGCGCTTTCATTGTCCTCCTGAGTCTGTGGTGGTATCACATTTTCCTTTTTGTAATGGTAGCACGATCTGCTATTGCTTGGCATTACTTTTCCTTGGTCGATCACTGCTGGTCTCTGCAGGCCTAGGATCACCTCTTCTTCTTCAGCTATCTTGTCAACTCTAGGTGCCTCTCTCTGCGGCAAAACTGGCCTCTTCAATATTTCTGGTACGGCTTTCCTTGGTGGGCCTCTTTTAAGTCGAGGTACTTCCACTACAACTTGTCTGAGCATATTGTCTGTCGGTGTTTTGATCTTGGCATTATCTTCATCGGCAATGTGAATGAACTGCTTTATGCCTCGAATTTCCTTTTCGATAGCTTCTGAATGGGCCAATAAATCCTCTAGTCTTTTCTGTGCATCAATGCCTGAGACTGTCGTGTTTAATAACTGTGATTGTCGAGGGGTTTCGGCATTACGGGAAAAAGATTGTCGATGGGTATGGGAATGTGGTGGAATAATGGCGTTCATCATATGATTGACAATTCCGGTCTGTCCTGGGTTTTGTCTGTGCCATTCTTCAAATCTGTCCTTTAGCCATCTGCCTGGAATATTTCTGGGTAACCATGCTCCTGTAGAAAGAACAATGCATCCATCCTGATTTCTTCAGCATTTTCCTGCTTTTGTCATTTCCTCGACCTTGGGACATTCACACAAGTAGTGACCTATTTCACCACAAAACGAACATTCTGATCCCATGCTAGTATTGGCGAAATTGCTCTGTGGGTTATTCTGGTATCCTCCTTGCTGATATCCATTTCCTGGATTATTTGGGTATCTCTGCTGTGCTCGCTGATATCGATCATTCGAATTCAACTGCAACAATGTCTCTCCTAGCTTGATGAGCTGATTGATGTGCTCCATCTTAACCTGTGGTTCGACTGGTTCTTCTTTAACTCGAATAGGTGGTGCTGGTTCAGAATATGATGGTTCTGGCAGTCTAATTGGACCTGCTTCTCGTGATGGGGTATATGAATAATCGCGGACATTCAATGATTCTCCTTTATTGGTTCCTTGTAAAATGAAATGAGCTGCTTTGTAGATTTCGTCGAGAGTATATGGATCTGCTGGATGATGATCTGGCAATTTGATCTGCAATCTCCTGGTAATGGTGTCCCAAACATGAACTGGAAATCCTTTACTGAACTGGTTGCCTGCCTCAGTTTTGGCAAAACGTTTGGCGGTGATAAGGTGTTTGACTTTGGGATAGTATTCCCGGTAAAACACTCCTAAATCTGCTAGATTGTCGATTTCTCTGGCATATTTGCCTATAACTCTGTCCAAATCGTAATGCTCATATTTCCTGCTAGTACTAGCATCTGGGTATTGTGCTAGCACTGCTTTCTTGTATTCTTCGTAGGTCTTTGTGTCGTCGTCGAATTCTGGTAGACTTTCCCAAAATTCCGAGACTACAAGTCCTGGATAATAGATAAACCATTTCTTTTTATCTTTGGCATCCCTTATCGAATGCTTGTCAAAAAGTGCCTCGATATCACTGATATAACGAGCCAATTCTCGTCCTGGACTGACTTCATCGATAATATTAGGAGCACTCTTCTCCTTTCTGAATGGCATAGATGTGATAGCTGCTGTTGACATTGTAGATGATGTAGCTGCTGCGGTATTAACTGGATTCGATTTCTTTTTTGGTGGGGGTAATGGATTTAAGATGATCAGATTTAAAATGGTAGAAAATGATGTGAACTGTGGTGAACCTGGTCGACTGGGTGGTTCTAATGGCAAACTGTGATCGAATGATTCTTCTTTAACAACAGTGGATGCTGTTCCTAATGGTACTTCTTTGCTGGAAGCTGAAACTGGTCCTTGGTATTTGCTAAACAATGAGGATTCAACTTGGTATCCTCCAAAAACTGATTCTTCTATGTGTGGTGAAGCTGGTGCTGTTCCGTAATCAGAACTTAATAGTTCCTTATGGATCTGTGCTTCGTCGATATCTTCTGGATCTGAAAAAGACGGTGGTTCTCCTGTGGAGATGTCTAATTCCGGTGGGACTGGAGAAAGTGGTGATTCTATAAAGCCGCCTGGTATTGGGCTTGTGATCTGAGAATCTGGTGTTTCTGTGGGTTCTGTAGACAATGTTTCTGATGGGGGTAAATGTGCTGTAGCTTCTTGTAACTGTTGTCTCACTGCTGTATTTCTGAGACGACATCCTGCTGGTGGATTATACTGTGTGGTTCTTTCGAAATTATGAGAAATGATGAATGGGTTGTGATTCGAAGCAAGTGGGACCTGCTACGAATGATGATGAAGGTAGAATTTGGTGAATACGAAAGATGTTATGTTGATTTGTCAATTAAAAATAGAAAACCCTCGTGGTGGGCTCCAAAATGATGAGGTGGTCAGATGGTTTAGTGATCTCTGAACGTAAACTGGTGAATAGTTGTCGGATACTTCTGGAATATCGCCGTGTGAAGAACCAAAATGGAAATAGTGGTGTCTCGGCCTTGTGTCGGTATTACAGAACAACTAGTTTTGTTCGTAAGTCACTCCTCGGGTGTGTTGTTTGTTTGTGCATGAGCTTTCTGAGTACCTCCGTACTCGTGTCGATTCCACTGGCAAAACACTATACGTATTCGGTACTGGACAAATCAGGCTGTCCTACATTGACTGGCTTGTCGTCTTTGGGGGGGGACTTCTCTCTAGTCTCGTGAGAAGTTACTACAGATTCCGACACTCTGAGTCGCCTTTGGTCTCTGTTATCTGGTCTGGTGTGTGTCGTAAAACTGGGAAACTGGATGGGAAAGAAACTGGGATGTGTAAAACATCTGTCAGTATTATGTCGGTATTAAATGAGCTCCTAATCGTCTCGGTAGGGGTCTGTGCCGATGTTTCTGTGGCTATGGCGGTGCAATAGCGGGTCTTGTCTTTATTTCTGGTCTCCTCGGCTTTATCTGTTTATGTCTCGGCTTTATCTGTGATGATTCTGTTTGCCCTAATTCCTATAAACTGTCAATCTCTGTCAAAACTATACTTTGTTTCCTTTGTCCGGTCCTATCTCTTGTCAAATCAATTCCTATAACTGGTCAATACTATTTCCTGCGAAGCTCACAATAGAGCTGCCCTATATCTGTCAATCTGTCAATATTAAATCTGTTCAAAACCTATCCTTGCAATGCTTGCAATAGAGCTGCCCTACAACTATCCAATACTATTTGTCTGCTCTTGATGCCCAAATGGGTTCGCTAATGTCTTGTGAAAATGAAAACTGTTAAAACTAATCTGATCTTGTGAAATTGAAGCTAATTCTTTCCTATAAAACTAAAAGAGGTGAGTACTGCATGGTTATCACTTACTAACACTGAGCAAATGCCAGTAACAAAGTAAAGCAATGACAAAAGTCAAGGATTTAGGTTGATGGATGATGGTGAAGTGTCTCAGCTTTGTGGCGAACAAAATCGCTATTAAACATGTACTATTGGTATTGTCAAAGCTGGGTGAGTTACTGAGGTAAAATGAGTCGATGTGTGTATGTGGGGGAATGGAATAGAGAGAGTAACTAGTGTACAGTATGAAATTACCGTGTTTATATAGTAAGATATAAATAAAATGGCATCCTTGTGGTATATCTGAAGGGCTATGCATTAGCATATGTGTTTCTGACCTTCTGACTATACAGCAGGTCTTGTGTGTTGTCTTATTCGTGTCTGGGCCTTTGATTTTCATAGTTCCGGCATTAGACTATGCCTTATTCATAGTGTCAGAGTTGAGAATACTCGTCGGAAATGACTGAGTACTGCCAAAGTATCATGTGCATCAATGTCTCGTGGTTATACAGCAATAACCAATTAATTCCAAAGTTGCCAAAGGGTGTTCGTGCTGTGGAAATCATCAAATTGCTGTGATGAAGCCCCTATGATTGCCGGATCAATGTCGAGAAGCTCCGCTCACGTGGCTGCACCTGTGTACTTTGATGTGGTGATGAGCCTCAGGGCTCTGTATGCTCCAATTTCGCAGATTTATCCCTTTAGCGGACGTTCAGCAAACCAATGATTCCACAAAAGCCCATATATACTTTATAGGGCTTTTCCGATGCTTTCCTGATGCCAATACCTCAGCAATACTCTGAAAACTCCATTTTTGACCTAAAAGCTGCGGAATTAGCGCTGCCATTACCAGAATAGGACCTAGAGCGCATTGCTGACATCTCCAGCATTGACGCATCAAAATGCAAAGGCACAGCCATGTGAGCAGAGCTTCTTGACATTGATCCAGCAATCATAGGGGCTTCATCACAGCAATTTGATGATTTCTGCAGCACGAACACCCTTTGGCAACTTCGGAATTAATTGGTTATTGCTGTATAACCACGAGACATTGATGCACACGATACTTTGGCAGTACTCAGTCATTTCTGATGAGTATTCTCAACTCCAACACTATGAATAAGGCATAGTCTAATGCCAGAACTATGAAAATCAAAGGCGTAGACATGAATAAGACAATGCACAAGACCTGCTGTATAGTCAGAAGGTCAGAAACACATATGCTAATGCATAGCCCTTCAGATATACCACAAGGATGCCATTTTATTTATATCTTACTATATAAACACGGTAATTTCATACTGTACACTAGTTACTCTCTCTATTCCATTCCCCCACATACACACATCGACTCATTTTACCTCAGTAACTCACCCAGCTTTGACAATACCAATAGTACATGTTTAATAGCGATTTTGTTCGCCACAAAGCTGAGACACTTCACCATCATCCATCAACCTAAATCCTTGACTTTTGTCATTGCTTTACTTTGTTACTGGCATTTGCTCAGTGTTAGTAAGTGATAACCATGCAGTACTCACCTCTTTTAGTTTTATAGGAAAGAATTAGCTTCAATTTCACAAGATCAGATTAGTTTTAACAGTTTTCATTTTCACAAGACATTAGCGAACCCATTTGGGCATCAAGAGCAGACAAATAGTATTGGATAGTTGTAGGGCAGCTCTATTGCAAGCATTGCAAGGATAGGTTTTGAACAGATTTAATATTGACAGATTGACAGATATAGGGCAGCTCTATTGTGAGCTTCGCAGGAAATAGTATTGACCAGTTATAGGAATTGATTTGACAAGAGATAGGACCAGACAAAGGAAACAAAGTATAGTTTGACAGAGATTGACAGTTTATAGGAATTAGGACGAACAGAATCGTCACAGACAAAGCCGAGACATAAACAAATAAAGCCGAGGAGACCAGAAATAAAGACAAGACCTGCTATTGCACTGCCATAGCCACAGAAACATCAACACAGACCTATACCAAGACAATTAGGAGCTCATTTAATACCGACATAATACTGACAGAAGTTTTACACATTCCAGTTCCTTTCCCATCCAGTTTCCCAGTTTTACGACACACACCAGACCCAATAACAGAGACCAAAGGTGACTCAGAGCGTCGGAATCTGTAGTAACTTCTCACGAGACTAGAGAGAAGTCCCCCCCCCCAAAGACGACAAGCCAGTCAATGTAGGACAGCCTGATTCGTCCAGTACTGAATACGTATAGTGTTTTGCCAGTGGAATCGACATGAGTACAGAGGTACTCAGAAAGCTCATGCACAAACAAACAACACACCCAAGGAGTGACTTACGAACAAAACTAGTTGTTCTGTAATACCGACACAAGGCCGAGACACCACTATTTCCATTTTGGTTCTTCGCACAGCGATATTCCAGAAGTATCCGACAACTATTCACCAGTTTACATTCGGAGATCACTAAACCATCTGACCACCTCATCAATGAATCAGGCTGTCCTACGTTGACTGGCTTGTCGTCTTTGGGGGGGGACTCCTCTCTAGTCTCATGAGAAGTTACTACAGATTCCGATGCTCTGAGTCGCCTTTGGTCTCTGTTATCTGGTCTGGTGTGTGTTGTAAAACTGGGAAACTGGATGGGAAAGAAACTGGGATGTGTAAAACGTCTGTCGGTATTATGTCGGTATTAAATGAGCTTCTAATCGTCTCAGTATGGGTCTGTGTTGATGTTTCTGTGGCTATGGCAGTGCAATGGTGGGTCTTGTCTTTATTTCCGGTCTCCTCAGCTTTATCTGTGACAATTCTGTTCGTCCTAATTCCTATAAACTGTCAATCTCTGTCAAACTATACTTTGTTTCCTTTGTCTGGTCCTATCTCTTGTCAAATCAATTCCTATAACTGGTCAATACTATTTCCTGCGAAGCTCACAATAGAGCTGCCCTATATCTGTCAATCTGTCAATATTAAATCTGTTCAAAACCTATCCTTGCAATGCTTGCAATAGAGCTGCCCTACAACTATCCAATACTATTTGTCTGCTCTTGATGCCCAAATGGGTTCGCTAATGTCTTGTGAAAATGAAAACTGTTAAAACTAATCTGATCTTGTGAAATTGAAGCTAATTCTTTCCTATAAAACTAAAAGAGGTGAGTACTGCATGGTTATCACTTACTAACACTGAGCAAATGCCAGTAACAAAGTAAAGCAATGACAAAAGTCAAGGATTTAGGTTGATGGATGATGGTGAAGTGTCTCAGCTTTGTGGCGAACAAAATCGCTATTAAACATGTACTATTGGTATTGTCAAAGCTGGGTGAGTTACTGAGGTAAAATGAGTCGATGTGTGTATGTGGGGGAATGGAATAGAGAGAGTAACTAGTGTACAGTATGAAATTACCGTGTTTATATAGTAAGATATAAATAAAATGGCATCCTTGTGGTATATCTGAAGGGCTATGCATTAGCATATGTGTTTCTGACCTTCTGACTATACAGCAGGTCTTGTGTGTTGTCTTATTCGTGTCTGGGCCTTTGATTTTCATAGTTCCGGCATTAGACTATGCCTTATTCATAGTGTCAGAGTTGAGAATACTCGTCGGAAATGACTGAGTACTGCCAAAGTATCATGTGCATCAATGTCTCGTGGTTATACAGCAATAACCAATTAATTCCAAAGTTGCCAAAGGGTGTTCGTGCTGTGGAAATCATCAAATTGCTGTGATGAAGCCCCTATGATTGCCGGATCAATGTCGAGAAGCTCCGCTCACGTGGCTGCACCTGTGTACTTTGATGTGGTGATGAGCCTCAGGGCTCTGTATGCTCCAATTTCGCAGATTTATCCCTTTAGCGGACGTTCAGCAAACCAATGATTCCACAAAAGCCCATATATACTTTATAGGGCTTTTCCGATGCTTTCCTGATGCCAATACCTCAGCAATACTCTGAAAACTCCATTTTTGACCTAAAAGCTGCGGAATTAGCGCTGCCATTACCAGAATAGGACCTAGAGCGCATTGCTGACATCTCCAGCATTGACGCATCAAAATGCAAAGGCACAGCCATGTGAGCAGAGCTTCTTGACATTGATCCAGCAATCATAGGGGCTTCATCACAGCAATTTGATGATTTCTGCAGCACGAACACCCTTTGGCAACTTCGGAATTAATTGGTTATTGCTGTATAACCACGAGACATTGATGCACACGATACTTTGGCAGTACTCAGTCATTTCTGATGAGTATTCTCAACTCCAACACTATGAATAAGGCATAGTCTAATGCCAGAACTATGAAAATCAAAGGCGTAGACATGAATAAGACAATGCACAAGACCTGCTGTATAGTCAGAAGGTCAGAAACACATATGCTAATGCATAGCCCTTCAGATATACCACAAGGATGCCATTTTATTTATATCTTACTATATAAACACGGTAATTTCATACTGTACACTAGTTACTCTCTCTATTCCATTCCCCCACATACACACATCGACTCATTTTACCTCAGTAACTCACCCAGCTTTGACAATACCAATAGTACATGTTTAATAGCGATTTTGTTCGCCACAAAGCTGAGACACTTCACCATCATCCATCAACCTAAATCCTTGACTTTTGTCATTGCTTTACTTTGTTACTGGCATTTGCTCAGTGTTAGTAAGTGATAACCATGCAGTACTCACCTCTTTTAGTTTTATAGGAAAGAATTAGCTTCAATTTCACAAGATCAGATTAGTTTTAACAGTTTTCATTTTCACAAGACATTAGCGAACCCATTTGGGCATCAAGAGCAGACAAATAGTATTGGATAGTTGTAGGGCAGCTCTATTGCAAGCATTGCAAGGATAGGTTTTGAACAGATTTAATATTGACAGATTGACAGATATAGGGCAGCTCTATTGTGAGCTTCACAGGAAATTGTATTGACCAGTTATAGGAATTGATTTGACAAGAGATAGGACCAGACAAAGGAAACAAAGTATAGTTTGACAGAGATTGACAGTTTATAGGAATTAGGACGAACAGAATCGTCACAGACAAAGCCGAGACATAAACAAATAAAGCCGAGGAGACCAGAAATAAAGACAAGACCTGCTATTGCACTGCCATAGCCACAGAAACATCAACACAGACCTATACCAAGACAATTAGGAGCTCATTTAATACCGACATAATACTGACAGAAGTTTTACACATTCCAGTTCCTTTCCCATCCAGTTTCCCAGTTTTACGACACACACCAGACCCAATAACAGAGACCAAAGGTGACTCAGAGCGTCGGAATCTGTAGTAACTTCTCACGAGACTAGAGAGAAGTCCCCCCCCCCAAAGACGACAAGCCAGTCAATGTAGGACAGCCTGATTCGTCCAGTACTGAATACGTATAGTGTTTTGCCAGTGGAATCGACATGAGTACAGAGGTACTCAGAAAGCTCATGCACAAACAAACAACACACCCAAGGAGTGACTTACGAACAAAACTAGTTGTTCTGTAATACCGACACAAGGCCGAGACACCACTATTTCCATTTTGGTTCTTCGCACAGCGATATTCCAGAAGTATCCGACAACTATTCACCAGTTTACATTCGGAGATCACTAAACCATCTGACCACCTCATCAATGAATCAGGCTGTCCTACGTTGACTGGCTTGTCGTCTTTGGGGGGGGACTCCTCTCTAGTCTCATGAGAAGTTACTACAGATTCCGATGCTCTGAGTCGCCTTTGGTCTCTGTTATCTGGTCTGGTGTGTGTTGTAAAACTGGGAAACTGGATGGGAAAGAAACTGGGATGTGTAAAACGTCTGTCGGTATTATGTCGGTATTAAATGAGCTTCTAATCGTCTCAGTATGGGTCTGTGTTGATGTTTCTGTGGCTATGGCAGTGCAATGGTGGGTCTTGTCTTTATTTCCGGTCTCCTCAGCTTTATCTGTGACAATTCTGTTCGTCCTAATTCCTATAAACTGTCAATCTCTGTCAAACTATACTTTGTTTCCTTTGTCTGGTCCTATCTCTTGTCAAATCAATTCCTATAACTGGTCAATACAATTTCCTGTGAAGCTCACAATAGAGCTGCCCTATATCTGTCAATCTGTCAATATTAAATCTGTTCAAAACCTATCCCTGCAACGCTCGCAATAGAGCTGCCCTATAACTATCCAATACTATTTGTCTGCTCTTGATGCCCAAACGGTGAAGAGGCAAGTCGCTGCGTGCAGCCAAAATGGACTCGAAATGCGAGCAGAGACTACAGACTCTGAATCACACTCTAACCCTCGATGCTACAACCACACACAACAACCACACACTCTTTAGTTCGTGGGGGATTATAATGCGATAGAAGCAAGCAGTGGAATTGATAAGATGGGTTCTAGGACCTCGAATACGCTTTAAACGGGTGCGCTCTCCGATTTTCTAGACTTCTCTAAGTCTAAAGACTTTTGTTACAAGAGGTGGTGACTTTGTCGCCGGGCCTCAAGGCAATATCCCAAATGCACCGTCCCAGATGCAGAGCGCAACACAATTCACCCTTAAAACACACAAATCTAACCCAAGCACAATGCGCTCTTCCAAGAGACACTCCCAAATCCAATCCACAAGAGCCACTGGGTTTGAACCAATGCGCTCTAGCTTCCTAACCGATCGTAACTCCACAGGGTTTGAACCTGTGCCGAGTCAGAGAAACCCAAAAACACAATAACACCGTCCCACAAGCCAAAGGGTTTGAACCTCTGCCACTTGGGGAAAAGAGTGCAAGCTAATCAGTACAAAGGGTTTGAACCTCTGCCGACTGTAGCTCCATGCGTCACCCGAAACCCTACACACACAAGAGTGCAAGCGCTCTGGCCTCCCTAATGTCCCCTAGATGAACTTAGAGTTGATCACACTTCACACAGAGTTTTTACTGCTGTGAACCAATCTCTATATTTGAAACTACTGACTGAACCGACTGAGAGTGTCAACTTTTGCTTACACACTACACAGAGGGGGCCCGAAGCTTGTCTTCTACTCTGTATCTACTGTATTTATATGCGCTCTCCATTCCAAACCGACTCTACATATTAGGCAATGGTCCATGCACCAAGGAGCGCATCCAGCATGCCTCCCTATGGTCGTCATTCTGACTCGTTTATTTCCGGCCTTCGGATTTGAGTCCTACTGAGTCACTGCCTGTCCAGCAGAGAGCGCTCCTTATGTTTCCGAGCAGCATGTGCTATCTCCGAGCATCGTTTTTGGGAGAGCACGCCCTCCACATGCTCCTCTGTTATCCCCAGTCCAGGTCCATGTGCGGTTTAAGTTCCCTGGTCCTGTTTCATCTTTTAGGTTATCTTTTCCTTGGTACCGGGCTTTCCATTTGCCGTCCTGAGTGTTCCTGCACTGCCATGATCTCCAAGGTCTGGAGCCCATTGTTTCCTTATGATATCACTGTGCTCTGGTGTGCCTGTCGATCCTCAATCACCAGTTCGTGTCTGATCGCATCAGCCCATGATCTTTTAGTGGAGTGGGCTGCATCTAGTGTCAACCGCATCGACTTCATAGCCAGTTTGGCCCTTCTGGTGCCATTCTGGACCTAAGTCTCGCGCTCCACCTGTTGTCAGCCCTGGCTTGTCAGTCGCCTGCACCCTATCGGTGAGAGTGCACTCTGAGGGGTGAATCGGTCCCGTTTTAGGGGTGCCAGACTTTGCAATGCTATGAAATCCTGGTATCGAGCACTTTCCATGCTTAAACAGCCTTACAGCGTCTCAACGGGTCCGCTAATGTCTTGTGAAAATGAAAACTGTTAAAACTAATCTGATCTTGTGAAATTGAAGCTAATTCTTTCCTATAAAACTAAAAGAGGTGAGTACTGCACGGTTATCACTTACTAACACTGAGCAAATGCCAGTAATGAAGTAAAACAATGACTGAGTCAAGGTTTTAAGTCGATGGATGGTGGTGAAGCGTCTCGGCTTTAACTACGTCAAGCTTGGCTTTGTGGCGAACGAAATCGCTATTAAACGTGTACTATCGGTATTGTCGAAGCTGGGTGAGTTACTGAGGTAAACAAGTCGATATGTGTACGTGGGGGAATGGAATAGAGGAAGTAACTAGTGTACAGTATGAAATTACCATGTTTATATAGTACGATATAAATAAAATGGCATCCTTGTGGTATATCTGAAGGGCTATGCATTAGCATATGTGTTTCTGACCTTCTGACTATACAGCAGGTCTTGTGCATTGTCTTATTCATGTCTACACCTTTGATTTTCATAGTTCCGGCATTAGACTATGCCTTATTCATAGTGTCGGAGTTGAGAATACTTGTCGGAAATGACTGAGTACTGCCAAAGTATCATGTGCGTCAATGTCTCGTGGTTATACAGCAATAACCAATTAATTCTGAAGTCACCAAAGGGTGTTCGTGCTGCAGAAATCGTCAAATTGCTGTGATGAAGCCCCTATAATCGCCGGATCAATGTCAAGAAGCTCCGCTCATGTGGCTGTGCCTGTACACTTTGATGCGTCAATGCCGGAGACGTCAGCAATGTGCTCTAGATCCTATTCTGGTAATGGCAGCACTAAATCCGCGGCTTTAGGTCAAAATTGGAGTTGTCGGGGTATTGCCGAGGTATTGGCATCGGGAAAGCATCGGAAAAGCCCTATAAAGTATATATGGGCTTGTGTGGAATCATTGGTTTGCTGAGAGTCCGCTAAAGGGATAAATCCACAAAATTGGAGCGTACAGAGCCCTGAGGCTCATCATCGTCCAGTACCGAATACGTATAGTGTTTTGCCAGTGGAATCGATATGAGTATGGAGGTACTCAGAAAACTCGTGCACAAACAAACAACACACCCGAGGAGTGGCTTACAAACAAAACTAGTTGTTCTGTAATACCAACACAAGGCCAAGACACCACTATTTCCATTTTGGTTCTTCACATGGCGATATTCCAGAAGTATCCGACAACTATTCACCAGTTTACGTTCAGAGATCACTAAACCATCTGATCACCTCATCACCGATGTAATGCAGAATGGGTGATCTTTCCTTCGGTCAACCTAGGGTACGCCTTTGCAGACGAACCAGCAATAACACAGGCAATATCATTCGGGCCACTGTTGCTTAGGGACATGGTGGGTCTGTATTGTTCAGATTCGGAGTCTGAGGAGTTGTTGAATACAGGTTTCTTGAATGACAGTATGCTCTTGTTAGACGTAGGAGCGGGGTGTGACATGGAAGTAGTGTCAACTGGTGCAGAAGGAGTGGTGATATCAGAAGAGGAAGAAGCGAGGTTGACAGGAAGATTCGTGGATGGAAGATTCATGGATTCAGATTCAGGAACGGATGCCAGCGCTGGAGTAGTTGGTGGCAATGTTTGGGGAGTGGTTATATGTCTATTTATGCTCATGGGGGCAGGCTGATTCAAAGGGGTAGTAGAAGATTTGGACGATCTCTTCAACATCTGCATGGAGCGACCAGGCAAGGGAGTGGTTTTCGCTGAGGAATCCACATTGGCACAATTGTATGTGGTGTGACGTGAACAAATGTGTGTACGTTCCAGGAATCAGAGAACACAAGCGAAAGTATCTGAATGTGAAAGTGATTTATGGAAGAGCAAATTAAGCAAGTTTGTCGAAAGGCGAGGGCGATGTTTATGCAAAGAGAGAGCGAGATATATGCATGTAATATACACGATATATGCGTATGAGTGAAGAGATCTGGTTTTTTTTTTGAGAATAAGCAACCCGTTCAAAATGTTCAAAAAAAAAGTGAAAGGCTGGTCATGCAGATCCAGCCTCACTGAATGCTCACGAACATGCATGGAACACGAACAGGTGGTATTATTGGCAAGAGCACAAGTGTGAGGTATGTTCTGAAGGTAACGAGGTTCCAAGTCCTTGTGACTCAGTCTTAGTAGTGCAAACCCCTCCGTGGGAATTTTCTAAAGTGAAAGATATTTTACAGATAAGATAAGATAATATTAATTTCTATATATGTATCTAATTTTCAAATATCTTTCTATATCTAGTAGATCTAATGACACATTGACTGATTGCCGAAGTGCCAAGGTTATTGTATAAGGGTGAATTTCAAAAATATTTCCTTTTCTTGGTCTAAACTTGTGGCAATTGCCAGTATAATTTGAATTAATATCTGCTGAGGAATTGCTTGGAGGTCAGTATAATTTGAATTAACTGTATGAGGGTGAATTTCAAAAATATTTCCTTTTCTTGGTCTAAACAATTGCAGTATAATTTGAATTAATATCTGCATGTGCCGAGGTATATATGAGGGTGAATTTCAAAAATATTTCCTTTTCTTGGTCTAAACTTGTGGCAATTGCCAGTATAATTTGAATTAATATCTGCTGAATTGCCGAGGTCATTATATGAGGGTGAATTTCAAAAATATTTCCTTTTCTTGGTCTAAACTTGTGGCAATTGCCAGTATAATTTGAATTAATATCTGCCAAATTGCCGAGGTCATTGTATGAGGGTGAATTTCAAAAATATTTCCTTTTCTTGGTCTAAACTTGCAGCATGTGCTGCTATAATTTGAATTGTCAAGCCTTCATTGAGTTCGATGGAGGTGCTGACAAAGCATTCATTGAGTTCCATAAAGCTGTCAACATAACCCCCCATTCTAGTTAGATGTTGCTAATTCTGAGTCCTTGTGACTCGGTCGGTTCCGAGTCCTTGACTCGGTCTTAGTAGTGCAAACCCCCCTGTGGGAACTTCCTAAAGTGAAAGATATTTTACAGATAAGATAAGATAATATTAATTTCTATATATGTATATAATTTTCAAATATCTTTCTATATCTGGTATATCTAATGACAAATTGACTGATTGCCAAATTGCCAAGGTCACTGTATGAGAGTGAATTTCAAAAATATTTCCTTTTCTTGGTCTAAACTTGCAGCAATTGCCATTATAATTTGAATTAATATCTGCCAAATTGCCAAGATCACTGTATGAGAGTGAATTTCAAAAATATTTCCTTTTCTTGGTCTAAACTTGCAGCACATGCTGCTGTAATTTGAATTGTCAAGCCTTCATCAAGTTCAATGGAGGTACTGACAAAGCATTCATTGAGTTCCATAAAGCTGTTGACATAACCCCCCATTCTAGTTAGATGTTGCTAATTGTAGAGGATTAAAATGGTGTATGCCTGGTATTATTTTCTTTTATATATATTTTCAATTTTCTGAGACAAATATATATACACCAAACATATGTAGTCTTACCCTCAGCCATTTCTATTATCACATCTGAAGGTTAGTATCTTCTTATCATTTTGCATTAGTTCTTACTCATTATCTTACTGTAGTTATACTTATGATGTATCTACAGGTAACAGAGCCATTTCTATTATCATGTCTGAGGTTATATTTACAATGTATCTACACTAATGACATGTCATAAAATTGAGCCACTTGGGAAAGTATCAACTACACAGCCATTGACATGAGTTTTTATGCATGCCTGTATGGTTTAGCAACAGTTACACTGTGTCTGATAACAGGTTGTTTACCATCTATGAAGGTGGCTTCAATGAAATTAATTGGAGTTGTGAATCAGATGACAGGACCCCTCACATATATGTATATGTATGCATCTTGCCCTGAATAGTGAATAGCATGGGCCTCCTATGGGTATGAACTCTTGTACTGGTACCCATACCAGCCACCCTTGACAGGTGTGGATTTTGCATATTAGCAATGTCATCATTTATAATTACATGAGGAACAAAGAATGACTATAAAAACATATTGTGTTCTCTACTTCCATCTAATTCAACTTGCTTCCCATTGAGTCCTGAGCCTGTATCTGTAAAATGTGGCTATGCAATCAAATTCAATGGGATGCTCATCCAGTGTGATGTGGCTGTGCCCATTGAACTCGATGGGCTATCTGTGGCTGTGCTCATCAAGTTCGATGAAATGCTTTATCAGTAGTATGTGGCTGTGTTGAGAGAGCCTGAATGAGATACTGAGTCAACCACATATTTATTGAGCTAAATAGAGAAAAAATTGATTAAGATCATCTCACAGTGCTCATAGGTTTTTTTAAAAAATGATCCCAGCAATAGGAGTACGTTATTATGATGGATAATATATAATTATTTATTTCATTGGACTAGATTAAGGACTCGGAATATGCCACGGTCCGGTGGCCCACTTCTACTAGTGGAAGGAGAAGGTGAAGACGGCTCTCTATGTAAGCTACTGTTATGTACTACTATGTGTTCCGATCTGATCCCACGGTATCTGAATCCATCTCTGATCTGTTCCCATTGTTGTCATCGGTTGTCCGTCCTTGAGGTCCGTTCTTGAGGCTCGTACTTGAGGTATGGTCTGTTGTAAGACTGTGGCGTAGGCTTACATTGGCATAACATAAGGGCCTCCCTGGCCAGGAGTCAAACCTAGCTTTGGGGCGGAGGTGAGTATTAGTAGTACCTAATGAACCATCACACAGTTTCGGTTCAATGTTTTACGGCTCAAGTTATTTGTTAAATACCACCACTTTCCATAGAATGACGTGGCATTACAGCAGCTAGGGTTCCTCTCTTATTAATATCAAGAAGTTTGATAGGGTAACAATTTCATGATTTCCATTTGAAACATGTTAGCAAACGAATACAAAAAAGCAAGCCCATATCAGGAAGAATGTGGACGGTGTCGATGTCTGCCTGACGAGTCAAGATATATACCGGCACGGTCCGGTTGCTCCTTCATCACGTGCTTTCTAGGGCAAGTTTTGGCGGTCGCCAGATGTTTCTTTGTGCACTACCGTTATGTCTTGCTCGCATCTGCCTTCATGAATAAGAGCATCTCAAAATCTCAGTTTCTATTCTTTTTACAGTACCACAGTAGTAAACGGCTAGGAAAGACGCAAAGAGTTTGGTCATCAAGAGGATGACGATGGACAGCCAGGATGCGACTTGGAATACCCCTTGCCCATCAGCCCGCTCCTGCTTTTATGCCTCTGTTCCCTTGCTTTAAATGATGCATATTCAAGCTAATTCTAAAGACTGATGACATGAAAACTTCCTGTTATTCCATCTCCTGCCAAAAACCTAACGAGCTTCGAGACGTCCCGCTTCCGCGTATTTCCAGGGATTCTCGGAGGTCAATATAATGGAAGGAAGGAGCTGTCGACCCAAACTAGGGATGAATCTCATCGTGAGTACCGGGCTGTATTGTCATGTCGTTCAAGCTGGCATGTTTGTCGATCGATCCTCTTGGACTCACAACAGATGTCAGTCCAGCACAGACCCGTTTGAATGTACACTAACAATTTAGCAGAGGAGTGATATCTGTCTTAATGAACACGGACAAATTCTCGTGACGAATAGGATCTGTCACCTTGAATTCGTTGGGCATTTTGTAATGCACATCTCCGATGTAGAGACACACCATGTCACACTCCGGCATTTTTTCCCGATTCAGAACAACCGCCAATGCAGATGACCGGGTTGTCTTTATTGCAAAAGGTCAACTAATTGGTGTCTGAACTCTTGTAGTCAATCAGTGATTACCCGGGAACTGCTCCCCCCCCGTGAGAAGAGGGGCATCTCTGTTGCAAGGGATGCCTCGCCGCGTGCATGAGCACTATTGGCTATTGGACACGGAGTGTGGGGGAAATGGATGCGGAGAACCCAGGGTGTCATTTGAAGTCGGGCAAGATCTAGAGTCAATTAAGGACTGCAGCAGTATGGGGTTTTTCCGTATGTAAATTGTAAAGGCAGATGATGACCACCTCCCTCGTGCCTGGATGAGATGTGGGAGTACCCCTTGCTGGGCTAAATCAGTGGCTCCACCCGCTCGCATCGACTGGCCAGCAATGGACTTGTCTGTATAGATTAAGCGGAGCCGTCACATGAACCACGATCTTGTAGGTACGGTCCCATGCTCAGTGATCCAAAGGGCTGGCTGAATGCAGTGTCTCCTGTCTCGTAAGGAGAGGTATTGATGGAAAATGGCTACGGGATCGAGGGAAGGGTCACTGTCTCTCGGTATGATGATCTTGTTACCTTCGAAGAGGGTGTCAGCCTTGTGCACTGGTAGCAGAAAGGCATAACCTTCAGGCAACCACGTAACGGTATGCCTGTGGGTAACCTTTCTCCAGTTCCTAGCATCTTTCCTGTCCGGCATGGAGAGTTCTGCGAGGCGTAGCAAACCATAAAACCCAGTGAGCAGCATGGCCAGGAAGAGGCTGTCATCGTATGAGGCAGATACGTGCAATGTTGAAACGGCAAGGCGGATGTCGTCACAAGATAATGGAGACTTGCACCGGACTTCTGAGCCTCTGATGCGTTTGCATCCTTTCAGTGTTCGACATACCAGTGAGGAGTTTCTGATAGCTCAGATTTCAGGGAAGAAGGGTTCTAGACGGTTGCAGATCCCAGACAAGTAGCTCGAGACAGAATCGGGTTTGATATGGTGGCTCATGTAAACCACATAGTAGCTTAAGACGTCTGCATCCGGCTTAATGGGAAAATTGTGAATTGCGCAGAATGTAATGTAAGAGTTTAATGCAGAAGTGTACGTGCCGATAGACGATGTGTCAATGGTGGAGCCTAATGCAAGGCACCGCTCGTGATGGAGCTTCTCCAGGGTCCAGGGTTCACAAGGCTTTTGTCTGGACCCTGGGCTAACGTCGATCATTTTGAAGTGGCCCCCAGCGCATCGGGCGGGGGTGTGAGAGGAATTATAATTAACTCTGGGACAAGATTCTTGGCAGTCGTCCATCGGGCTCTGGACAGAGCATCAGCAACGGTGTTGTCAGCTCCTGGAATGTGTACCACTCTAAGGTCCATCTGTCGGTCGGTGAGCACACTTACAACGGATTTCAGAATGTTGTTGTATGCTGGCAACGCTCTGAGTGAGCTAAAGATGTCAACCGTGTTCGTGTTATCTGTGTAAACGACGAGTCTCTTCTGTAATTGGGTTGATAGTGTATCTGCAGCCCAGTGTACAGCAGCACACACGGTTAATGCCTCAAAGAAGAAAATGACATCGTCGTTGTCCAGGAGATCCGGTGTGGGACAAACGAACCCACAAGCAATGCGTGGGATCCAGAAGGCCATGCCTTGAAGGCAGGCATCACAGTAAATGGAGAGCGTGGCATCACAGACAGGGTCCCAGTCCATGGCATCGAAGCAACATGTACCGTTTGCTTGCTCGATCCGGTCAGCGAGCCATAATAGATCTCTTTTGATGGCATTGTTGAGGGAGATGCCTGCAAATGGATTGCTTTTGCCATGCATTTTCGCATAGACATTGGATAAGCCTGGTTTTAGTAACGGAAAAACATTGAATGACCAGTTGCACCAACCCGCTATTTGTTGAAACTCCTGTAGTGAACATCTCTTCGATCCGATGAACGACTTAATTGCATCAACAAGGTCGATCTTGGACTGGAGCGGCATCATAGCGGTCATCGTGTTTGGGTCGACTTCAAAGCCAATGATAGTCAGCCGTTCGCTAAACAGTTGCTTTGATTTCCAGTGAGGGATGCCAAGTGTGTCCCACAGATCGAGCAGCTTCTTTTGCTTAACCAGATAGTATTCGCCGTAGGGTGCATAGTAGTCTAAGTGGTCTGTATCCTCATATCCGAATGAATCGTCAACATAACACCTCAAGTCCGAGATCCCTGCCACATTCAGCGCAATCCATGTAACAAGACCGTTAACGCTATACCATACCCTCCCCGAGCTCCTTCCTCCAAAGTTGTTACAGTGGTCGACAGACCGTGATAGAACTTCAGTTTCTCCTGCGAGTTTCTGTTCTCGTGTCAGAAAACCGGTAGTAACGGCTTGCTTCAGCTGCCAAAGTAGATGCATGGGGCACAGACGATAGGCCTTAGTGACATCAGATTTGAAGACAGTGAGGTGTTTCGCCTGATTCTGAGGTTCCTTTCTGTATGTGAGGATGGCAGAGAAGAGACTCTGAAGGTTGTCCAACCGGGATCCCGCAATGTCAGAGTGTCGGATCATGCGGTTGGGCGTGTAAGGTCCTGCAGACATATTAGACACAATGCGAAAGTCAGGAGTGTGAGGCTTTGGCACAGCGTGAATGGGTGTGGTGTACATACCTGGTAACAAGTTAGGTCCGAAGGTTTCTGAGAACCTCCCTGCATCACGCTCATCTTCCTGATACTCCTCAATGAAACCCCTCTCCATCTCTGACTTTGGTTCCATCGCAGCGTAGTCCCAGGTTATGGGGAATCCGTCGTTGGGAGTTGTGTCTGCCCAGGGCCAGAATCCATTTGTGAGTGCATCAACAACTGATTTGACGAAGGGTTGGTTCGGATGATTGACCAGGAGGGTTGCCAGCACGTTCATCTTAATTGGCGTCACAATCTTGAACAGATGAAGGTACTGACGTAGCGTATTCATGGCATCAACGTTGTTGTATTCCTTGAGCGGTGGCCGTGGTACCGGATCGTCGAATTCCGTACAAGTAGCCGTCCTGCTCCCACTCGAGGCTTCGTCACCAAAAACAAAAGCCCTGCGATACCGGGGGGCATGGCTCACAACTCCATCCCATCCACCATCTCCATGGCCAATGCCCACTTCAAATCTCCCTCTCCCTTCCAGCAACACTCTCGCCTCCCTCATCCTCTGATGCTCCCTCCTCTCCACCGACAACGGCTGTCCTCCTTCATCCTGATTTGTCGGTACATGCTGTGACAGTATGGCTCCCTTTACATCTCGAGCAAACGTGTCGGTAACGACACTTGCCGTTCGTGGTTGGACAAATCCCAGCGTTCCATCTCCTACACGCATCTGAACTCTTCGGACTAAATCTCGACAGCTTCTCGCTATCTCTCTTCCTAGTTGGTCGCTCGTCAGTTCGCTCCTTCTCCTCGTGGTATCCCATTCCCATGGAGGACAAGTGTGATCGCTCGAGATCACGGAACCTGTCTGTGTCTGATAGCAGGACGTTGCGGAGTCTCCCGACTCGATTCCTGATAGCTCTGTCAAGGACGACGACGCTCCTTCGTTGAGATGGCATGGTGGTCTTGAAAAGGGAGTTGATGTATTGCTGGTAGACAGCCAGCTCACGTCCACGATGGGGGAAGGCGTGCAGCACTGCGAGGGTGTAAGTGTACCACGTGGTAGTCCACTCACTGCAATCGGAGATGACCTTTTTCGGCTCCACGGGATCAGACGTGTTATCGGATAGTCGGATCGAGATCCCATCGGAGATCTCATGGGTATGTACCTCGTTAATAGTTGTGGAGTGCTCTGCTGTGAACACTGCATCGAGGTTGACCGCCCGTCCAGCAAGCAGGGGGAGCCACTGCTCGTAAGGGAATTCTGGGCAATCTGAGGAATTAGTGAGGTCATCTCGTGATCCCTTGAGATCGACTGTGTAGTTCTCAATGAGGTCGATGGTCTGCTGGAGCACGGGATCGAGTCTACTATGCTTAACTTGCCTGGAAGCACGCCATGGGAATTTTGTCTTGTCCAAACGAGGTTTCTTGGACGGGGGTCCAGACTCCTGAACGGACGATTCACCGTCGCCACCGACGTCATGACTTTCAGACGCTTCATCATCCTCTCGGGCATGGGAATCTGTTGTTCTCCTCTTAGTCGTTCCTCCAGCGTCCGCTTTCGGCCGAGGACCGGTTCGTGACTGGGATTCTCCCTCTTTGTGGAGGACTCCGCCGATCTCATCGTAGTTGTCAAGGATTTCCACATAGGTAAGGAAGGCCTCTCGGTGATCGTCCTGTTGCCCAGGTCGGGTGGAAAAGAAGTCGGCGAGCAAGTCAACGATGTCCGCAAGGGCAGTGGCTTTGGATTCGTAACCTCCGGACCTGAATGTTTCGACGATTTCATCACATCGAACTGAGATCCGTGATTCTGGTGTGTCAGCAGAAGTGGAATTCCCGTCGGTGCCTCCTGAGGTGTCATTCTGAACTCGGGTAGATCGCTGAGTCTGTCTGCTAACGGTGGACGAACTCTGAGTGACAGATTCTGGCTGTTGCGCATCTGATGACATTAGATTGGAGGGTACGACGGATAAATCTTTATCAATAGTGCGCGAATGCTACCCGATGACAAGTGCTCTGGAGTTCGACAGCACGTTAGTCATTCCTATAACCGCAGACATGGTCAGCATAACGTACCTGGGGGCTCCGCTAGCGTGCTGGGCGCTCAGCTTCTCCTCCAGGTCCATTTATGCTCTTTGCTCTGCGTCAGACATACTAAGTTGATGTTTGAAACTTAGTGAGACTCACGGTGGAAGATCCTGAGAGTCTTCTGCGTCCATGAGACTCTGTCTGAGTTCGCTGAAGCCCCTGGGAGCTATGTCTGGGTTGTTTCGCGCTGAGCGTACGACGCCTGTGGAGGCGTGAGTGAAGAGCATACTTAGAGTATTCTCGCTCTTACCAATTAGACTCCTGTAAATTAACTTTTAAATCCGATTTATTACATGCATAAGTATGTTATCATTCGACAGGCACAGTATGGCGACCAGATCTCAGGCCATTCTGTCAATCGGATCAGCCCTACGCGCCAGGCAGCGTGTTGACCTCACGTGGCGGAACTTTAGTGGGAAGAATCCCGGTTGGATCAATTGGCCATAAAGTGGAAAATAGCGGTTGACGCCGATGATAAATTATTAGATAACCTGCAGCTCAAGTCCGTTTTGCTTTGATCTTGTATCTGCATGCTAACTGTTGCTCGTGCGCAGTGGTTCATCAAGAACATTGCATCTACCATACACAGGAGCGCAATTCTACGATGTTGAGATCTCTGTGGATTCATTCATTATCATGGCGTATTCTTGGATTGGGCAAACTTCCCAACTATACTCCTATATCTGCTCCAAAGGTCATGCGAGGATGACGGACTGTCTCTACTAGGTAAATGTCCGTATTCTACTATACCTACTATCAATTTCTCACAACTGTACCGAGACATATAGTATTCTCTTCATGTGCATCCGTCGCATCCTATGGACTCTTTTCGTCTCTGCGACACATTCATGGCCGAAGACTACCATACGCTCTCGTTTTCAATAAACGCCCCTTGTGTTGATTGTCAGATGAATATGGTGTCGTGGCCTTCTCTCACGTGGTATGACTCGGACTTGGAAATATCTTCAGGTGAAGTGGAAGAAATATTTGGCGTGAAGGTGGATATGTGTGCACATACACATACACCAGTCGTGTCTAAAGCACTGCTTACCACCATACCCGAATTGAATGCGGACTATGGTTTTGATCCTGCCCGTGGCGGCGCGGACATCTGTGAATATTTTGGATTGTCATTGATGGAGATCCGCGACACATTCACGGGAGGTAGGAAGATTCACTTTTCGCGCATGCGCGGCTGCTGAAAAAAAGGTAACAGAGTGGATGCCTTTACATGGCGCCGTGTCCGAGCCAGTATCTGCTGTATCGGGTGATAGATATCTCACCTCAAGCGATTTGGCCGTCTCACCATGGGAGGATGCGCCTGGCGGAGGTGATGCCAGCGAATCAACCAGGACAGGTATTGCTAGTTCTCTGCAAACCAGAGCATTCAAATGGAATAATGGCTCATGGGTGTTCACTATATACATGGTTATTATTGCTATTTTGCTGTCCATCAAGTTCATTTCTTAATTCTAATTACATATCATGCCTAATCATACTTTACAGGACGATGGTCAAACTTAACTCTCGATACGCGCCGACTTGTAGATGTTAAGACATTTCGATCAGTACAGACTAAATGAACTTGTAGTAAGCTGTCTGTATTTCCACTAGTCGCTTCAGAAATCA
The DNA here is from genome assembly GCA_028551335.1 of Armillaria sp. CMW 4456. Classification (NCBI taxonomy): domain Eukaryota; kingdom Fungi; phylum Basidiomycota; class Agaricomycetes; order Agaricales; family Physalacriaceae; genus Armillaria; species Armillaria sp. CMW 4456. The sequence continues at coordinate 99,112 of JANDKJ010000183.1, forward strand.
TAACACATCCGTATCGTTACCTGAAAAATGGGTCAGTGAAAGAGACATGACATCCAGCATTCGACTATAAGCCTAGAGATTTCATACAAGCTATATTCTTCTCCTACTCCTTCAAGAACTGATAGCACCATCCACATTGAATAGACACAAATGTTTCGTGAGGAGCGCAACGACACTATCTTCTGGCGAGAATTTTCACGTTGATATCAATAGTCCAACTCCTGCTACGGGGATCGGGAACGCAAGTTTCCCGCTGACTAGTGAGAAATTTACATAACTAAAACGCGCACGATCGTTGGGGTTTGACATGTGAAGCAGCTCGGGATGAAGGAACACTAGTAACCGAGATATATAATTGCAAAAATATATACGAGGCAGAAAGATGCCAAGGATACTCCTCGCTCAAAAACTGCGTCGAACACCACCACGGAGCCTTTTAGAGCTAAGGAGGTATAAGAAAGCAAAAGAAGAAAACGGCAGCCCATAAAATATTGAAAATGACTCGCCGGACCCATGCCTTGGTCAGATAATACAGTAAATACTCTTGGTCCTTGTACTACTACGATCTGCGGAGTGGTAAACAAGATCCTTTACAAAGCGCACAGGAGCTGTTACAGACGACGTGAGCACAAACGAACACCAACTAAAATGGACACACCTGCACCATCAAAATCTTCGATTTAAACTATTTGCTTATGTTGCCTTCTCTCAGAATTTAGCAAAATTTTAGGTTTAAGGGAGACAGCACATCGTTAACTCGTCGGAGCCAAGGTCCTTATTATTCATGGATCATTGACGGGATAATCGCGCTTGTACCACTATGATTTGCGGAGTGACAAGCAGGATCCTTTACAAATCATATGGGAGCTGCATTACTTGGCCTTGATAGCTATCTAGTCGTTGTCGAACCAATGCTCATAATAAGCCTGCAGACGACATGAGCACAAACAAACAACAACTAAAACGGTCACACCTGAACCATCACTGAAATACTCAAACTATTGGCTTGCGCTACTTTCTCTCTGAATCGTAAAAAAATTCAGGTTCACGGAAGACAGCAGATCGTTAGCTCGTTAAGCTTGTCGTCGGAGCCAGCCTCAACTTGAGCGGTAAGGTTCTCATTATTCCCACGCCACAGGCGCATCGTTTTCAATCTCCGCTCGGTCGCTCTCATGCCGGAGACGAAGCTTAACGACTTCGAACGCTGCAATGCGACGCTGTCAGTGATATCTATCAAAGTATCAGGCCAAGAAACACAACTAGTAATTGTGGGTGGACGAGTGGCTAGAAAAGCTCGACTTTGATGGTACAAGGTGAGTGAAACTAGCAGGTACTATAACAAAGTAGCAACAAAGTAGAGCTGATCGAGCTGATTAGTCTTTAGTGACCCATTGCTTCCTACCGTCAGTCTCATTCTCATCCAACCCATTCCGATGTCCCACATCTTACTCACCCATGGTCTCCAGCAGAAAAGCGTGAACATTCCAGTAATAGGCGGGGAAGGAATCGCTTGCGGTGACTCTACGTTTCTTGAACCTTGAGATCAACGTTGAGACTACCGACCGCTGTCCTTTGGTGGGACTTATAGCTAGCCTTCGAGCCAGGGGTTGACTACTCAGTTTCTGAGTATTTACGATGGCCAGGACTTACCTTTTGGACAGCGGGGAGGGGGGGGGGTCAAAAAGAACCATCTGTCAGATATTCTAAACAATGGTTAGCAGTAGTTTTTTGTGGCGTGGCCCTGCAATCCTCATGAACTTGATAGGCATCAAAGGAGCCTCATTGCATAAAGTATGGCGGGTAGGAAAATTGTCCGAGGAACTCTGAAACAATTGTTTCGCGGCTATGACACTATCTCGTCGATTTGTAATCCGAAATACCCTTCTGATGTCAACGCGTACGTCTCTGTCGTCTGTTGAGATACGGTCTTTTTTTGCAAGATTGTGGTCGTGTTCGTATGCGCTACCTGAACCCGTACAGGGAGCGACTCTAAACAGGTGTGTCTAGGTGGTATGCCTGTGCTATCTTGTGCTCTAGGGACAACGAAGTCCACTGTTCGGCAATCAAGGTCCTCATAGCTCTGTCACCATCCCCATTCCCTATTATGTTCCTGCTGACACCCAGCCCTGGACCTCAGACATCCGCCTCTTTGAACAATTGAGCTACATTATTTGCGTGGAAAAGCCATTAATTCTAGACAGGTATATTCACCGCCGTTCCATATACCCACCTCCTGTGATGTGTCCGCTGTCATGCTCCGTTCATCGAGTCCAACATTAATGTCACGATGTCACCTTCCTACAGTCATCATCATCACGGTGGTTTTGCATACTAGGATCCCCGTTTGTGCATACTGGGCGCCCCCGTATCGTGATCCGCTCTTTTGTGGCGGGTATCATCATCATGGTGCATTGTTATGGATATCGGGTCCGCCGGCTCGGTTCGTGGTCAACACATGTCTGGGCTTCACGATCTCGTCGTCAGCGGTCGCTCGCCTTCTCGTCGATACTACTAGAATAGAGCAAAAAAAAAAAAAAAGAGCCTGCATTTCTGTGCGTTCCAAGCATCCTGATCGTTTACAACTAGCTCTCGTTTGCAACCAACCTCACGGATCCCTCTTGGTAATCAGAACTTGGCGTTTGGACGTGCTCACTGACAACTTGGGTCTTACTTGGGTGTTCCTTAACTCGCGCATTACCCCAAATACGCTAACTCTTGATATACTTGCTGGTGATTTACAGTTGCGTTCTTCCTTGATATGATTGGCGGCAATGCTCACTCTGAAACGGGAATTTTCGACTTTGCGTTTTGTAGGATGATGACAACGACCAATGCATAGATATGATATATATGCATGTGTGGTATAAAAGGCAGCGTATGGGGTGTGGATTTCTTCACCATACCACCACTTCTTCATTCAACCCACCGAGTCTACAGACATGGTATTCAGCATTTCTCAGCTCCTTCAAGATATTGCTACTCCCGCATGGTATGCTTCATCTCATTTCTCACCTTCCCCTCGTCTTCACTGTTCCTTTCACAGCGGAAATCCATCTAGGTTCGCCTTTTAATCACTTTTGTAATCTTTCTTCCCAATACTGAATGCTTCCCAGCCTGTCGGTATCAGAGCATGGGTAGGTGAGTTCGCAATAGTCAGACATCCCATTGAACATTTTGTATTAGATACATCCCTCGCGGCCCGCCGACTCACAGCTCTTCGGCATCTAAGACGACTTCAGGGGGCCAAGTTCAACAGCCCAGTGCGTCGGATAACGGAGGGCATACTCAACTTAGCTCAGGTTCTACAAAAACTGGAGGGGGAACGCCTGGGCAATCCAGTGGGTCGAGTCAGGGAGGACATAATCAACTTACGCAAGGCTCTAAGAAAAACAGCTGATCCCTTCCTTCTATCTTATCTTTGTCCACTGGAAATAATTCACGTTCCTTTACGCGTCTTTATAACATAACTTAGGTTCATCTTTTCTTCACAGCGAGCAAACGTTTCTTGCGCTTTCCTCGATTTGTGCTACTAGATCTACATACTTTAATATATATATTTATTTTTATAATATACATTCACAGGCAAGAAGACGAACTCCATGCAAGTCTCTTGGTGACTGCAAAGGTAAAACCATCGAGTTAGCTTGGTACTTACCTCCGTTGAGGCTATATTGTGCTTGTTAAGTGCGGGAGGTAGTGTATGTATAGTAGAGTAACAATGTCAGGAAAACGGAAAAGCCGAGAGAGATTGACGACATCGTCCCAGGCATCGCGCACTGCTACATGCCTACTAAAATGTTTTTGACTGGCTGTTCAGCGCATTCATTATGGTCCCTCTTCTCAAAAATAAGCTTATCAAGTACCTATAAATTCAAGCTGTTTGTACCTAATGACTATAGAAGACTGCTACCACCAGATACAGTGGACTTTCCGTCTGCTTTCCATGGCAAGTGTGTCAAGTGATAGAAGTCTTATCTTATCATGTCATCAAGGGATCTTCTGTGATAGGCAAGAGCGATTTGTCATTCCAATCAGGTCATATATATCTTATCCTATGCTATCACAACATTATGGACCCTCCATATGTCGGAAATTCAAAGAGAAAACCGGAGTGTTTGTTTTATAAAATAATCAAGCATACCTAAAGAGCATCTGCACCAAATCTTCCCACTATTTTAATGCTTTGTCATATTTTTGTGGCTGTGCCATCAGATTCAGTTGTATTTCCCAATTTGGTTAAAATGAGGTCGTGCATTTATCATGTGATCGGTAAGTAACTGTTGAGTAACCGTATCAATACTAGGGCTGCAGGTGGGGTTGGTAAGTAACGGTAACCTACCACCCCTGGAGGTTTACTGCGCAACCCTATCCTGAGTCCTGGGGCCTGGAATCTGGAATCTGGATAATACTAAGAAATTAAGAATCCAAGACATCTAAGGACAAAAAAGTCAACAAAATACTGTACTTGGGACTCTCTGGCTGGGAGTCGAACCCAGCTTTCGCGCGCAAATCGACCTCTTCGGTGTATGACAGGCGCGTGTACTAACCGATATACTACCAGAGAATGGACGAGGTGCACGTGAACGTGATCGGATCAACACCTGTCCCTCCGAGCCTCAGCTCTCTTCCGCGACAAGCAACATCGGACGACCCATCAAAGGGTAAAGCCGAGAAAACAGCCCGTGTGCAGAATTTAAGGTGCCAACCTGCTAGTTTTCTTTCCTGATATCCCGTGCTGAATTGATGGAAAGGGATGCTGATAGCCTAAATATGTAGAGGGGACTGACTTGTAGGAGTGGTACCCAGGTGCGTGAAACTCTGCGACTCTGACAGGATTGGAGCTCATCTACTCCGCTAGGCTGCATACCGTTTTACTCATACTAAAAGGCTATTTTCCTTCGCCTTTGTTGAAAGACATCACCGGTAGTAATTACGCGAAAAGGTGGAGCGCATACACTGGAGATTACCACGAGTGCCTGCTAGAGACCTGCGTGTCTGATATCCATACGACGCGTCTCAGGCTCAAGTTTGAAAATATCTTCCACGGGAAAAATCGACGGCAGCTGGAACAGCGGCGACATTGGGCCTTCGAACACCCACAGCAAGTAGGACAAAGACGATATGGATGCCAGGTCAGTCTGTGTCCCTGTGTTCTACGTGCCTCTTTCCCGATACCGCAAGGTTACAACAAAGCCGCGTATTTCTATACAATGATCGTTTCTCGGTTCCTTCATCGCCAGCAGCGGCGCTTTGACTCTCATCCGACCATATGTCCGATAAACTATCCTTCGTCTCCCTTTCCTTTGATGCATTTTCGTTTCCAAAAGGACAATAATGGAGAAGCTGAACTGCTGTTACGACAGCGATCAGCACCGGCGCCGTAGGCGAAAGACACATAGCTGTACAAATGCTTCCCAAACGATGTGGGACAGCTCAAATATTCGCAATGGAGGTATCGCGCCACCGTCGAGTTACGCTCAGCATCACTCACAACCTTCTACATTTTCCGCTCTCTACCTTGTGCCTGTCTCGCATATATCCTGTTCCGAACCCCCAGAGTATGACACACGGCTGGATGACTACACCTGGCCCGTTTACCGGCTACCTTCGCAACGCAGGCGCAAAGTTCCGAGGCCATTTTCTAATTGTGCCGTCTATGGTATGTGACTTGGCGAGTCTCTATGACGCTCGTGAATGATCATCAGAATCTAGGGCATAAAATGAAAGTTACGAGCCGCGTGGTGATGACCTTACTATTGCCGTACATCACAACATAGATTGAAGATACCGTGCCGCCCTCTATTTCAGGAAAAATCAAAGACTATCGGAAGCCTTTCAATTTATTCCGTTCAAAGGATCCATTCTCGCCCCTGGATCCTAACTAGCGATCTCCAAATGGCGGTCCTTGTTCTCATTGAGATGTCCCAGCGGCCTCAGTACCCAGACCCTGTATCGGATAGCGCGAGAGAGGCAACTGTTTTGGCACCCCTTTCTTCGAAGGGAGGCGACCCTGTGGAGAGGGCACCCCTGATGGTATCTCAACCTTTCACGCTCCCATTTACAGAACAAGGAGTCTTTAACTGTTGCAGCTCGGAGAAAATCTACTGTCGCAGCCTGACTTTGGCACCGATATTGCGGACCCTTTTGACATGCTATTTGTGTGCATCGACTAGGGGTATCTGAAGTATACTTCCCGCGCGACTTCGGCTATACACTGTAATAGCATTTTTCGCGCAACACCCTTTCAGTGGCAAGTTACATGTACGTTGACAGTCCGTGCGAACTCGATTCGAGCGGGGAACTCTCCATTCCTCTTCATCGTGCCCGTGCTACTTTTGGGATATCCCCTTTGATGAATGCGATAAGGGGGATAGTTTCGACTTCCTTCACGGGAAAAATCAAAAGAAAAAAACATCCGTTTCATAAGCAGTGCCTTGCCTCAGAAGTGCCTCCCGCGAGCGTGAGGAAGCCTTGCGGGGTAGCAACCGTACGACTGGAGATAGATCCCCCACGGAACACTATCAGTCGACAAGCTGGGCTCGCACCTCCCCACCTTTCTCGCTCTCCACCACCATCGATTATGAGCACGCTTCTGAGGCAGTCGAAAAACACCTGCGCTACCCCTTCTCGTGGCAATATAAGTGCTTAAGCAGCAGAATTCTCTTTCTACCTGTTCCTCCCTCTTATCTTGGAGCCCTCATCGTGGACAGGACATCAGAGCATAAGGCAATGACACTGGGCGGGTTGCCTTTCGATAATGAGGAGACGATGGACGACAGGGCAAGTGTCGGGTGGGGTCGTGGACTGCGCATGGGTGATATCTAAGTTTATGATTGCCTTGCATGGGCTAGCGTCATCGCATCACAGATCTGGCTCCTCGAGTTACAACCTACCTCGTGTCACTGCCCAGTAAACGTACTCACCCTCATCCTCGTACCTCCAGCCCAAACTTATACCAGCCTTGATTAGCCCACTCCCAACACTTACAAGTCGGCGTACCCACAATGCCCATGATTCCACCCCGTTGCATTCTCGTCCCTGAGATATAAACTTCCTACTGCTGCGGTGAAAGGTGAAGATCCCAATTTGCCTTGGCGGAGTCAAATTATACCTCCAGTAGTCCAATTCTAATAGAGATTTTCTGACCGGATGGACTTACCGGGCAAATAGTTAATTTTGCATGTAGATCAGGTCCGGCGTCGTGATACGCGGTGTCGTTTCTTAGACTCAACCTTTCCGATCGACACACGGTAAATCCCAGAAAAAAAAATGTTATCATTCGTTGCGATAACGCAAATGTCTCTATAAATACAAAATACAGAGGTCATGCATAAGGGGATATGGAGGGGGGAGAACCAGTTAGGTATACAACGAGATGGGGATAATGTGCTTGAGGGGGAATGTGAGATGATAAACAACTGAAGAGGGAAGATATAAACGGCAACACTAAAATCCTGTTTCGCCTTCAAATAACATGTTCGTAAAGCTCTCGACACCCCCATCAACAAACGAGTCCCGGTTAATCCTTTCCAAAAAATCATCCCACATCCTTGGGTCCAGTTCTGGCGTTGGCGGACTCGGCTGAGGATGGACGAGTGGCTGAGCCCATGCCGCACGACGAGCAGGGTCGATGGGGGTACCTTTCCCAATCCGCATGCAGGGCGAGGGTGTCGGCGGCGGCGTGCTCTCTGCAAAGCCGTACTGCGCAGCAAGCTCTGGCAGTGTAATGGATGAGAGACGGGGTGGAGGGAGAGGGAGCAATTGTTGGGGCGGGTCAAGAGGCGAACAGGGTGGGGAGGGTAGTGCAAACGTGATCAGAGGCGGCTCGTCCTCAGAGTCGGAATCCGAGTCGAGCTCCCAATCAAATATCTCCTCTGTTAGGTAATCTTCTTCCTCCCGAGGCGTGTGATGCCGTCGAGCGTCTTGAGTGACGAGGTCCCGGATAATGCTGGGAGTGTATTGGTGTGTGCTACTGGTCGTCAGCGACAGCGAGCACGATAAGATCCGCAAGACACTCACATATGGTCTACCCGTCGCCTGCATGCAAACCGCCAGATATCCAGTTCTGTCTTTTTGCGTGAGTGGGGGATAAGCCATTCGTCGTCGTCATCGTCGTCCGAGTCGGAGTCGTCTTCAGCGTCAGCTTCGACGTCCATCTCGTCGTCATCTTTCTTTTCAAAGGTGATGGCAGTGTGGTAGCTGCGTGCGAAGGGTTTCTCGATGATGAATTGGATGGGGAACAACGGAGGGCAAGTGGTCGGCGCCGTCGGTGTGGGTGTCGTCGGCGTGGGAGTGGGTTCTAGCGTCGTCTTCGATGTTGACGCTGCGGGCTGCTCTCTCTCTATGTTAATGTCAACGTCCACCACTATAGGCTGAGGCTTCTCGACAGGCGGCGGCGGCGGCGGCGATGGGGGAGGCGGAGTCTCCTCCCGACTCTTCCTTCGCTTCGCTGCCGGCTGCGAGAAGAGCTGGTCATCATCTGCAACATCGTCAAGAGCCTTCTTCCTCTTGCCCGTTGGCCCTCTCGCCTCCACCTGTACCTGTACCTGCAGCTGCTGCCGTTTGAGGAACCTCAGCGCTCTAGGCGACTGCTGGCCCTTCTTGACCGGCCCCGTCTTGACTGGCTGCAAAAGGCGGGCACTCCTTCGTGGCTCGAAAAGCGGCGCGTAAACCGACATCGACATGCCTTCCTATCGAATTCGGTAACCTGGAACGGAGGCAAATGGACGGATTCGGTTTGGCTGGATGAGGAAAAAGACAAACAGGACGACTGAATCAAAAGAAGGGAAGCGATGGTTGGGTGCCACGTGCTGATGACTAACACGGCACCATCCTTTAACCGGTTGGCCTAGATCCGGCCGTTGCCAAGAACAATGGCATGACGCATACCTTGCGCAATACCGTCCCCGACTCGGACTAGTATTCAACATAACAAAGGGGACGAGCTACAGAGAACATGTATTCTGAAAAAAAAAAACAATATGAAAGATGAACATCAACCATCACTCTCATAATCATCGGGTTCTCGCTTCTAGTTCAATCCAACATCAGCACCAACAGAGAGAATGGGGCTTGGTTAAACATTCGCGCCCTGATCTACACCTGCTTTTGACAATTCGTCTCTGAATTGGGACGTAACCATGTGCGACGCCAACTTATATTCCGAGTCAAAATCCCGCGGCATCTCGACCTATCCGCCGGGCAGCAAGGCAATGTCATTGATTGACGTCGAGGTAATTTCTAATCGGATTCTTTTTCAGGAGACACGCTATCCTATAAACCAGACAACTGCAAGCAAGCATCGTGCCTCGCAAGTTAGATCTGAACCTGACGTACATCATAACTTTACTTACCATCAAAGACAGCCTGAGACCGCGGTTATACATATCACAAGCGCCTACACCAAAGTTTACGCGTCGCAGCCATCACGCCCTGATCTACAGCAGTACCCGGTATGCGCAATACTTTATCTAGATGCAGTAGCCGTAGAAATGGATTACCGTTATTTATACTTCCCATCAACATCTAGGTGACACAAGACGGAAAAACTAAATCCCCATTTCACCGGTCTGGAAGAGGGATTAGAACACCAACTTCTTCGTCGGGCAGGAATCCTGGCCAATCAGAATACTGAAGGCTTGAAAAGAATGACCAAGTGTTCCATAGACCACCAAGTGGCTGTGATAGTACGCAGGTGCCAAGGGAATATTCCAGGACCTTAGCTAAGAAAAGTCCACTCAATTGATGAACGCCGAGACACTCTAATCGATCAGCACGACTAGGAGCTAATCATCGATGGAAATTTTCACATCTCCGAGGTCAGCATGCATTGTTCGCCATCGAAGATGACGAATGCCGCACAGCTGGAAGTATTTCGGGCACCGACTGCTATGCGGGCAAACAATGTATACAGTCGAAGAAGCATCATTCGGGTAGGTTGCTATATTCTCTATTCACCGGCAACCGTCTGCGGGAGACACATGACAGGTTGTCTGAATAAGATGTCGCGACGCTACCAGTTTAAGTGCATCGAGAATCGGTAGTCGAGCCTTCTTCATGCCATACCCGACGTGAAGTTGCCAGTGCAGAAGACAGTATGACGCTCGCATATCGCCTGTCAATGAATCAGATTGCGGGTTCAACAATAGATGGTAGCACCTGCCCGGAATAGAAACAACTCGTTCCACAAATAAGGATGCGCCGCAAAAGCATCAAATGAATCCTACAAGGCGGGTTGGAAGCTTCGTGTTTGCCTGCCTTTTCCTCCTGCCGCTAATAGACACAACAAAAGATTCAGAAGAAATGAGCGACTGTGCATTTGCCTTCGTTTATTCGCCAGCGAACCGAAGAGAGCAAGTGCTCTTTATTATAGGACAGTAAGAGCAGCGACTTTCAGGAAAGTAACGGAGTATTGTCGATGTAGTAGAATGATGTGGGAATTATTCGTTTAATGGCGGCCAGTGTGCGGTTCCCCGTCGACTGGTCAAACATGTCGGGACGAACGGTTGGCAGGGATGGCCAGTCTGTACACAACACTCAGGCCAGTCCCCATCGTGAAGCTCCTCCACTGCCACGAAGAAGTGATTATTGCCGAAGGGGCACAATGTCTTGTCGAACGAGATCCTTTCCACCGAGGAAAATCTCTCTGCATGGGCCGATGAAGCCGTACCCAGGTGATGGCGGTAAACCACTGGTATCGTGGATGTGCGTCCACAAGTGAGGTGGATGAAGTAGCCATGTTACGACGAAAAGCACATCGTAGACACAACGACCTCACCTGCCGTCATAGGTGAATAGTCCTTACCCACAAATGAGAGGGCCTATGGTAGACTCTGCCTTCGCACACGATGAACACAGTTATGTTCATCACGCAAGTCGACTAACGTTGGCCCTTGACAGATAAGCAGCGGCGCCACAAAGAAAAATTCCAGTAGGGCCAGCGGACACACAAGGAAAGAGAGGTGGAAAGGCCGAGACTGCGGCAAAAGTCTGTGGGTAGAAGTAGGGAATGGTTGCCGAGGGGGAAGAGTGTTGCTGAGTCCTTCATATACGTTCAACACCGGGTATATTATCAAGCAGCTTCTTTCTCATCTCGCCGTGGTGAAGGACCTTAGTGTCACAACAGAGCCTGTGTGTTCCCTCGCGAAGAACGCCTGGTCCACTCTTCGGCGATAGATTTCGTAGATCCCAAATGCACGGGATAAAATCAGAGCATTTGTATTCGTTACAGCGATTCACGTTCATAACGGCCGGCATGCTGGAATGGAGATGTGACGAGTACGGGACGACAAGTGCTTCTCAATCGGTAGCACGTGAAATGGACTACGCTTTGCTGAGCCACCGCGCGGATTCTTCATGCATCCAGCATGACACCGACTCCATAAGTGTCATGACGGGCAGATGTACAGAGGAGAAGAATCGCCCATCTCCGGAATGCTTGGTTCCGGTTGAACAGACGGTCGGTGTACGTTGGTACGCACGACTTTCTTGCATTCAGACGACAAACAGACGATATACACGGGCTGGCGAGGTTTTTCCAATTTCTCATCGATGGCTGCTCCGCGAAAAGCGCTCTTATAATAAGCACCCGTCGCCGGTAATATGCTAGTCAAGTTCGTAGGCTATGAAGAACATGATTCGTGAGTGGTTGTAATGTTGAAGGGGAACTCCTAAGATTGCTAAGTGTTGACGGTAGGTCTCGTGAAACCTGGTCGCCAATTCTGCTTCATCCTCCCAAGAACAGGAGATGGTGCCCATGATGTCGACGATGTAGAAGGGGGAACGAATACATCGTTTGCCGCATGAGTCCCTAACGCTGTACGTTTGGCGAGGAGCATTCCAAGGTATCTTCATTCTCGATCAGGGTCTGTGGAACTAAGGCCTGGAACGAATGTATGATAACCCATGAGAACGAGGCACGTCTTCATTTGAATACGAAGGAATGTCGTTGGTTAGGATAGAGGCGCAAACAAACCCCTGAAGACAAAGTGAATTCGCTTCGGCATTCTGATCCATCTTGAAATAAGGGCAGCGTAGTATCTGCGGATTCTAAGATGAGAACATGTCAGGATGAGGCGATGATGACAAAAATTCACTGTGTCTCGGTACACGGCTCGTGCCTTCCAAATGTAACACTTTCTATTCGTAGCTTCCGACGAAGAATCCGCTAGAAATTTCTTGGAGAATGCATTTTTTGCAAGACCTATCCGTGACGGGTAATGTAGGGTACGCCGTCTGCCGCGCAATCGATCGCCCGGTTTCCTGGCGTGGTCCAGGAAATGAATTCGCCTTATTCTTTAACTGGATAGGGGAACATGAGAAGGTCCATATGGGACAAAATCTTACATGGCAGTCTCAGCGTACGGTCGCTGTGAGCTTCTTCATGAAATTGCCGGGTGCATCATGCACACAAGTAAGCTGCACGAAGAAATGGTGCCAGACTCCATCACTTGTGAGAACTGAGGCGTTCACTCGAGCACTCATTGAAAAGGGCTCCGTCTTGACCGTGTCCTGCTCTATCTGCAAGTCGGGAACACAAATTCCCAAAAGTCAAACAGGGATAGCCGAGGATGACACCAATGGCAGAGCGAGGAAGCAGTGGAGAATATTGGTGGCCAATTGGGCGAGCTCTCTCTGAACCGAGGGTGGCGTGGCATGCCTTGGGCATTGTCATGTTGGGATATTGCTCAGTGCACAGAATGAGGTTGGTAAGCACGCCGATTTGTCCCAATCGCACAGCTCCTTCCTCCGTATGTCCATGGTCAACATACACAGATCCGATCATCATATTCTGGTACAGCAAGGAGAACTGTGGGAACACCAGCACTGTCCCACGAACTGCGGTTCGAAGACGAAGGTAGAAATGTGTATAGTAGGAGTGTCAGGTCTCCAAAAACAACAGGAGACCGTGAGAATGGTTTGGAATATCCGCCGCAGTATTAGAATGAAGGGACGCGGTGTCAAGATAAAATGGCTCTTGTAGCAGCAGCGAAGTATCCTGTATGCAATAATTGGCTAAGACGTGTCGGCACAATACGACGAAAATGTCCACAAGTTGAGCTACGTCGGCATGTATCCACCGCTAGCCCAAATGTCTCTTCCACTTCACATCCACGATCAGCTCCTTGGCTCCCGATGAGCATAAGGAAAACCACAGCAGTCTGCCTCGGCCACTTGACGAATGCGTTAGGCGAAACCTCATGCGGACGATACCATACGGGTTCATCACCATTCCCAAATGATGGTACGAAGCCGCAGCTGACGAAAGTTGGGGGGCAAGACATATCTGTCCGCAACCCTTGTAGATGACCGGGTCATAAACATGGTCGACGCTGGTTTTCAGTGTGCGGAATGCAGGAAGCGTTCAGATTCTATTCACGACGCTGAGATGAATGCAAAAGAGCTGAATCCCAATAAAGGCCGATATCGATGGAAAATGTGATCTGGTCGTCACAAAGGGGGGCGTTCCCAGAACGGAAGAGAGAGATGTTTATGGAAGGAAGAAAGCCACAAGTGTTCAACTTGATAGCGGCGTGGTCTGTCAGCTGGCCATTTCCTTCATTGTGGCGTCCATAAGAGACGACAGCCTTCAATATCATTCGAAGGTTCGTGTTGAGAGTAGTCTTCTACCAACTCGTGATGGCATTGTCCAAAAAGTACACCATTGGCGAGGACGGCATTGAGGGCATATGTATCGTTTATGGGCGTTGAATTCCTTCTTTTTACTGCGTAACCGAACCCCTTCTCATGCAATCTACCCAGAAGTCAGCAAGGAGAGGCGCATATATGGACAACGAGACGCACAAATATCCTGCATTCAGATAGTCTGGGTTCCTAGGGACGGGCGAAGGAGGAATACGCCTTGATTTGTATAAGGGTCTCCGGATGATGACGACACAACCAATATCCATTCGCCGTCATCGGCGTTCGTGATTACGCCGTCTCCACTAGTTTCGACAAGTGCACCCTGCTCGTATACAATTTTGTGTCCTTTCTTCGACTATGAGACATTTACCAAAGGATATGAGGAAAGGGATGAAAAACGCAACGAGAAATGGCAGACCTGGCATCCATTTCGTCTACAATTTGAAACTGAATAGGGCTAGCGTGGGAACGTGAAGAGCGCTGAAAGGTAGCGCATGACTATCCGTAGAGACCAAACCCATCGTCATAGACAACCTGAGGGGTGGCATCCACAGTGCCTGTGTAGAGGTGGTGGTACTGTTAAGAGATTGAGGATATATCATATATGGATTCATGGTGATTCAGATTCCGAATTATATCCCCGCTTTCTCGGCGGGACACCCCTAAGTGTTGCCGGAGTTCGGCATACTAGCTCCGTTGAATGCCGAAATTCTGTGTCTGAGCCGCTCGGTTCTGTTGTGACAACTATTCAAAATAGCGGACAATCGAGGGTACATATTCACTTACCATAATCATTGATGCTCCCGAAAGTACAGTCATTTTCTCTGGCTGCTTCCAAGTCCGACTTCACCATTGAGCTGAGCTTAGCCAAGTCGCAACAATAATTTTACACTTGTTCCGTGAATTATTTGCTTGGTCACAACAGCACCAGGCGTGAAACAAATTCGTGTGATATAAGCGCTTAGAACGCCTCGACAGCTTTCGCTGAGCAAAGAACTCTATACGATTTGACAGGGAGAAATATTCATGCAAACAGTAATGGAAAGAGGAAAATACAAACACTCCGTACGTTCTAATCAGTGAAGGTAACTGATTTCGTTGTAGAGCATGCCATCAACCTGTACCGGTGTATCCGATCCAGGCTCAGTAATCGTCAATTTCGTTGGGTTGAACCACTGGTAAAGAGATCAGAATAGGTTGGCATTACGAAAGATAGATACGCACCTGGTAGATAAAAGGCTTCGTGCCCGCAACATAATTGACTGTCACTTTGAGGACGTACGGTATTTCTCCCAGAACGTCGACCTTTTCAATCAGGCCTTTAGGGTTCTCCACGTCTCCGACATCTACCAACAGCTTTGCAGAGTAGTTTCCTGACTCATCAGGGAGGACGGATGGTCCCGCCCACTCAAACAGGATTTCGCCAGGTTTCTCGTACCCCGTGTCCTTGTCCAATTCGAGCTTGGAATGAGTAGCTCTGCACACGACGTTCACCATCGGCGATTCAGCCTTCGCCCACTTGGTCGAACCCGTTACGCAGACCAGCTTGCCGCCAACAACCAGCGAACCAACGCTAACTGAGACGCCCCCCGATTTAGATCCATGCTTTCCATGAGCATCAGTTGTCGTAAACTCCATCTGAATTGCAGACACGCCACCGTGTTCTTCGCTCTGAAAGTTGGCAAAGCCCCACCTAGATGCGACATGATCAGGCCGCATCCCTTGGATCGCATGCACAAACATGCCCGGTCCTTTGACGACATGGGCCTGCCCCTTGTGTATAAAATGACCTGTCGCGTGAAAGCGTGGCCAGAATCGATGGATAACGTATCCATCGGGATTCGCAGGCTTGGATCCAAAGTAAGAGAAGCCACCTTTCTCGCCCTTCCCTAGCTTCCAGCCAAGAGCGGAGGCAGGTCGGGAGATCTCGAGACCGATTTGTATGTCTTTTGTGAGGTTGGCAGAGATGATGTAGGACTCTGGGAAGTCCGTTCCGGGAGCAGCCTTGTGAGTGATGGAGAACTGATCGGCTTTACATGACCGTTTATCGAGACCGGGAGGTGGAGAAACAAAGTTGGATACATTGAGAGACTTCCAGACAGTTTCGCCAGTCTTTGGATTGTGCCATTTGCAAGTGAATTGGATGGTCGGGAACCAGACGCTGAACCAACATCAGCGTAGAATGAAAACACGTGGGAGACCGCATATGTACCCTACAGATGAATGAATCACTTGGCACATGAGGGAATTTCCGTCTTCTGTTGTCGTGTAGAACACCTGCGTCTCTGTGATGAAGCCGCCACCATGACAGGCCCACTCTGTGTCCTTGGGAGTCAGTTCGCCGAAGAGCTCATCTTCTTTGAAAGATTCTGATACGGAGCGGAAATTAGGCGCTTTGGTGTCGTCAGGTTTCGAAGTGCTGAGGCATATTAGACGATACAGCGAGTACAATGTGTGATACTCACGAAAAGACGGAAGAGAACATGGCGGTGGAGGTAAAGAATAAATACCTGCTCTCGGCCCGAGGTATATAATTTGATTACAATTTGATATCCGAGTAAAACATTGCCCGTTTCAATTTACCGGGGTCCTGGGTGAACTGGAATCATAACTCGATGGGCATTGAAACCGAAGTTCGTTAGGTCAGAGTTATACATTATTATGTACATTATATAGACGTGAAAAACAGGTGGAGCCAAAAGGTTGTAAATATTTGTCATTTTTATATAACAGGTTTGAATATTTACAGCAATTCGGAATTCCTCTGATATTACAATCAGCACCTTGGAACCTTTGGGAAAAAATATGGCATGTTCGGTTTGAGCAGCACTGAGTCAGGACACCAAACGACCTAAGCGCAACTACTTTTATTGTCAAAAATCGATATTCTATGAACTGCTGGACGATCCTAATTTCTTCCGATCCTGAATCAGAAGTGTGCTCACCGCGAGTGTACTTGCGATAAATTGGCAGGGAGGACCTATCGTTACTTTCCTAGCCACTCCGCACCGACTCTGGATACAGGCCGGGTTCGGACGTGCATTTTTTGTAGCAGGGCCGGGGCCACTTTTGCTTTACTTTCCCGTTTGCGTGACAAAGAGATCAAGTACTTATCTCTCTCTGGAGAATGAAGTCTTCCAAATTCTGAGATGTGAGGTCGCCGTTTCATTTACTTTCATCTGGTCCATCTCGTCTGTCATCAGCGTCCGATTCTAGGTTCTGCCCCGAAGTTCTCTCGAGGCGAGTGACACATGAGGGTCCGCTCAAATTATCCTTCTAGTCAGTCATCTCCAGAAGATCCGTAGGAACGATACGGTATACCCAGTCTTTCTGCCTTGTCTACCTAACCAAGCCGGCGACACCGTCGTCGATACCTTACGCTGATGTCGAACACCATGTCTACTCATTCCAGGGCCGGGCCTTCGTCAAGCGCGTCACGCACTTGGTCTGTAACAGACAGGACCATAAGGGTCTACTTACAGTAAGAAAGCGGGTTCAACCTGACATTTAAGACGGGCAACCTAACATTAAACGTAGCTAATTCGGTGTGAAGAAGACCTACCTGCTTGACCTGCTGCACAGATATCTGTTTCCGACGATATAATGAATCGTTCCCTCCTTTCCTTGCCTAAGATCCATTGTCGGCGTACACGTGCCTTCAGCATGACGAAACATACGGCGGATAGGACTGTCAAGTACCGAAGGGGGCGAAAGGGTACGAGATCGCGGTTGTCGATGGGAGAATGGATCGATGGTCCAAAATTGACGATCTCGATGAGGGAGGGAGAGGGAGAGGCGACGCTACCACTGGAGTGATGGATGGAAAAGGAACACTGGTATAAATCGATGCTGTGACTGTCGTGAAAGTCACATTGCAGCACATACACTGAAAAGGTCCTCGCCGAGTCCAGCCTAGTCCCAATACAGGCTCCGTGTTCCCTAGATGGAAGCGCCATGACAGGCAGGAATACCGCAGCATCAAAGGTGTCGACTCAGCTTTATTCACTCCTCGTCACAATTGAACCTCCCCGTCGAAGAAAGAGGCTCCGAGCAGTTCCTAGTTTCTGGATACTCGCTTCTTTTTCAACTCGAAGGTGAACCGCTGCCAGCTAAAGATGGATTTCTCCCGAAGCCCATTGAAATGGAGATGCAGCGAGCAGATCCCAAAAACCGAGATGAGACCGTTGGGATAGCCCGATGAGAACATGGAGCATTACTCGGAGAAGTATAATGCCGTGACTTGGGATAGAGAAGCGTGAAAAAATTGGAATGAATTGAACGTGTTAAGTTCTGGTTCCGTGATGTCTTAAATTGTGAGAGTCGCGGCATCTTTTAATGCCAAGGTTAGTACATTGCAGGTCGACGTGGCGATAGAGTTTAGTGCAAGCTTAGCACACGCTTTCCCTTCATATCTATCGTAATGGACACACGCGGAACAGTAACGTTCATTCATAAAGAAGGAAGATTCCCTTCATCGCGAATAGAAAGACACAAACAGGGTTCCAGATGTAGCCTTTCTCTCTCATGCTACGAATAAATGAGTGACAGAAAAAATGAAAGAACGGGGCCAACGGACAACGAGCGAGTAGTAAGCCATTGATGCATGACCGTTTCATATCCACGGGTCTTACTTGGCGACGGTCTCTCTATTTCAGGACATGTGGCTGTGGATATCCCGTACAGATGCGTGGGATGCACGATAAGATGTACTGCCCAGTCATTCATCAGCTTTCCCACCAGCGTCTTTAACCTGAACAATCGCCACACTGCCAGTGACAACAGGCTTGTGCCAAGGAACATCGTCGTTAAAACCTGCGCTCGCGGCGTGTCCGTGAATAGATGGAAATCGCATTCTGCATAAAATGGTTATCGCCTGATCATGACCAAGTCCGAAAATTAGACACGCCCTCGACTTCGTATGGGAGAGCATCATTAAGACACGGTCGATTTTTATCGCAGAATTTGTTATCCCGGATGCATGGAAGCAGTTGTTTTCGTCACAAAAGGCGATGACCTTCTCTATGAACAGGGCTTTGGAATCGAGATAGGGACATAGAGGAGACCAACAGCAAACACGGATATGGAATAAGTTTGATGCCCAGTGCTCTCAGTCTTTGGGGTGGAGGGATGCTGAGGATTTTTTCGTATGTTCTCCGTACGGGGGTCATCGAGCGGATACGTCGATTTGACTTCTTCATCGTCGAGCTGGCGAGATTACAAGAAAGACACCTCACGCTGAAGAGTATCCATGGGTTCACTGCCTTGCATTCTGCGTAACACACGGTACCGTATACCGGCCTTCCATCAGCAGCATCCTTGTGCTAGATAAGAGGCCTGCACGGCCCTCGTTGTGCAAACCAGCCTGTTCTTCTGTTCCCAAGTTATCAGCCCGGTGCCAATCTCAATCCTGATATAAGATGGCTGGGATTTTCGGACAAGAATAGGCGGCGACGTCAATGAGTAGGCTATAATTGATTGGCGGGCTTGTCTTTTCTTATCTTTTCAATTGGTAGGAGGCGGTATCTTTCATTCCTAAGTTAGGGCATTTCAGAAACGTCACGGCAACAGAGCTTACTGTGAGGTCCTCAGTACACGGCACATTCTTTTCACGTACCGTATGCTATCCTGAATCTGATATCGGGCACGGAGAGAGAGCATCTATGGAGGTATTAGATCTATGGTATTAAGAATACGTGGTAAATAAAGAAACTCGCCTCGAGATTGTGCACCTGCCTTTAATACCGAGCCGGAAGGCACAAAAAATAGTCAAGCCGCATCCACGCATCATGTTGAGGACTCCAAGTAGCATATATGCAGCAAAATGAAGACACAACGTTTGAGCGTAACTCGATGGTTCCACCGTGATTTCCATCACTAGATGGTGGACTATAGGCATTTGTGCAGTCATGCATCCGTAGCGTGCGACCTCACCGCTGACAGTCGTTGCAGCAGCAGTCCATAATAGAATGAAAAAAAAAGCGGCGCCAAAATTGATAAAGGGACCGGGAAACTGTCTTTGGTATAGAATCGCACGAGCTTGTCGTGTTCCGGGGGTATTGAGAGGATGAACGCAAAGCACAAGGACGAAGACTGCATGCCTTTCGTTGAGAAGGTCGCCATGATCTGATGCTAGGGACGATGACACCAGCTGATGTGAGTGGCCTCATCGCTTAGCCATACTCGACAGCGGTCTCTAAGGTAGATCTTGGTAGTAGCCGCTCCCATTCATAGAAGCATTGCCTGGTCCGCCAGCATTTAACCTTCACTGTGGCAGGCGTCTGCTGCCATTTGATCCAGGTCACGAAAATGCGCCAAAGGAAGGGAAACTGTAGCGGAGCGTTACTGTCGCCGGCCGTGACAACACTTTTTATTATCACGTGACGCACCCGGTTGTCAATACCGCATCCGTACATTGTATTTTCTGGTAGTGTATCGGTTAGTACACGCAAGCTGCATGAGTGTGTGAGCGCGCGAAAGCTGGGTTCGACACCCAGCAAGAGAGTCTTTGAGGTTACTCAATCGCTTTCTTTTTGGCAAGTTTCCATGGCACTATTCCGTGATAAGCCGAGAGTGAGCTCGCGAGTGGCAGGCTCATCGGAGGATAAGCCAGCCAGCCACAGGAGGAGGGCTTCGCGCGCGTGTGCGCGCGGCATACATGTACAAACATGTATGCTCCCCAAAGATGGGGCAAGCGACACTACAGCGTGATTTCCTGTCGCGTTGCTTCTCTCCACCATCACCTCGTCGCAATCTCGCACCGTTTGCTCCTCGTTTTTGTCGGCCCACCCACCTACACCCTTCAGTGCTTGGTGCTGCCGGATTCGGTTCCTCCGTCCTCTGGCTCACCCAGCGCTCCAGGTTTGGGGGGTTTCGCGTTCTCTCCCCGATTCCGGGACCTCGACAGTTCGGCCGATTTCTCATTCATCTCCTCGGCCGTTTGTCTTCTCATCACAAACCCTCAAGCCCAGACACACACACCTCATACAGAGACAACAACTCAGTATTCAGTGCGATCACTCACCAGGGTTTCAACCCTTTCGTGCCTCCCCCTCTCACACGACAGCTGGCTTATCTTCAATTTTTGAATTTTTGAATTTCGAGAATCGAGCGTTGCAGCTCGTCTCAAGCAAAGATCTGCCCAATATGCTGTCAGCAGTACACTGGGATAAGAATGGATGCTCGGTGAGAACGTATTGAGCGACGGTAAAATGTAGACAAGAACGAGTAGTCACGATAAAGAATCAGCGGCCTCCTTCCTGATAAAGATAGAAATCTTCCACGCACTTCTCCACTTCACCCAAGTCCCTATGTAAATTATTCTAGAGATTTGTACAGAATCGTGTCATAACAACTTGAAATAGTGGTTGAAAAGCAGTCTAAAATTGAGCCTCAGAATTGGGGTCAAAGATTTTATGATATATTTGTGAATGTTACGACTGAAGAAAACACAAGTACATGGCTATTTATTTATAATCATAAACTCGTATGTAGGATCTTCAAGCCAGTATTGAACGATATATAAATCAGCTACTCGGACATGAGTTTTCTCTGTCCTACTAATGAACATCAGGGTCGTCCTTCTCGAGGATCCATTAAATTCTAATCGGATTCGCCAAGACTCAAAAGGGGACGAGAGAATTCCGGTAAAGCCTCAAGGGAAGTTCTAACTTCCAAGTTGGCGTGTCAACCACGCTGTCTCCCACGGTAATGGAGAGCACACGACACGAACACGACAGGCGCAAGGCTCTTTGGTGCAGCAGCGCTTACCATTTCTCATACATAAACCGTTTAGACGTGCGAACGCACGTTGTTCGTCCACCCTACCGACATCCACGCCTGGAATTACAACATCTCGGACACCCGACCTTCAGGTTCCTGCTACGATCACCCATAATGTCTCAATTTTTCCGCTGCTTCCGTCGCCATAGGACGCAGGAACCCATCCTCAACAGTGGTACCCACCCTAACTACGGATCCATAGAAGCCGTATTGGCGGGTGAGTATTGTCGTCGACTTGTACCATCGAAATTTAAAAAGAACTTGCAGTCGTTCATAACGTCGGAACTCGTAATCGGCTCTTAAACCATCCACATATTCATCCTCTTATTAGAAAAACCCAAAAGACGGGGGTTCTTGGCAAGACTATTATAGTCTTGATTGTTATACTGTTCGCTCTCATCTGTATCGCAATATCAGCCATAACCACCAGCGCATTTTGCGGTGCTTGTGTTGTCGCTGGTCACTGGATCCTGCTCCATCTCAACTTCCCCCGGAGCCCTTATTCCTACATCAGCTTTTGGTCGACCTTCCTGGTCGGATTCTGGGGATCCATGGCTGCGTTTCTTCCATTAAGTGTGTTGAGCATTTCGTTACGACCCTGTTTTATGCGTGCTTCGGATAGAGCGGCCAGGGTACTCAGATTGGTGCTGAGTATCTTGGCGGTCGGAGTAGATTGTGCAGCTGGGGTGCCTCTTGTCAGGCATTATTATGGCATAGAAACGCTGGGGCTTGAATATGTTGTGGTTGCTGCATACACTGCATGGGCAGTAGGTGTCTTCGTGTTGATGGTATTACTATTCTGTATGATTAGTACACTATAGTAGGGTCGGATATTTCTCCTGTGTACAGTCGCAGAGTTTGGAACCGTGCTAAGGTCTCCACTTTGTGTTTTAGTAGCGCCCGATAGAATTTGGAGTACAAAGACCCTTGGGTACCCTGACAGAACTGAAATTGGACAGACTGTGCGTCTCTTTGTGGTCGGACCTTTGGAAGGGGGACTGGAGATAGCGTCGTGTATCACATAACTGCGAAGCTAAAGAGATCACAAAAACGTTTTCAAGAACAGTTGTGGAATGCACAGGGTCTATAACAGCTTGAATTAGCCAGGAAAGTCAGCACTATTGGTCTGATCCTATCTTTAATGACAAGTACTAAAGAAAAGGAATTGAGTCAGCAACTTGTCATTTCAAAAATTGTAGTCTGGAAGTAAACGACTGAAGATTTATTTATAAAGTGTGAGGAGTAGAAATTGGTTAAATTCAAAGTGAAAACAAACAGAAAAAGGTTTGGGGCACACATTCCGGAAGAATGAACAATAAGAGTGATGTGACATCAACGGATTTTAAAGCCTCGGTACAACAACAACAGCTGGATTATCTACTAGTCCCTCTGATTCAGATTTGCGGTGATCTTGACGAGGTACGGTAGGATCCGAGTGGGTAGTAGAAGCCCCCATAACCGCATATTCATCGCCTCTATTCGACTGAGCTTCAAGCACATCACTTCCTTGCTGAGACCTCTGCACGGTCCTAAAGTGAAATGAAGATATGAAGCTTCCTTGCCATGAATCATCCGGCCGCGCATGTCCTGCTGCAACACGTCCCACGAGCAGCGTCGGTGCAATTCCCTAACATGAATTCAGAAAAAAGTGAGACTGCTGAATTTGGGAATCGTGACGTACCCTTGCAATTCCTGCTATGACATCGACGTAAAACGTTGCAGGAGTGTCATAACAAAATACGGCCACATACACGATCAAGGATAATGAATACAAAGCCGACGATTCAACAAAGACTTCAATGACGTGTCGGTAATTTCTAAGCTGAGCTTGCACTCGCGCAACGGCCAAGATGCGGCAGATAATGAGTAATGTGCACCAGAGAGTCGTAGCGAGGATAAAGACTGATTGAAGCATGAACCCAAAAATGTACCCACTTGGGGTGGCATATGCCTTGTATATAGCAATGCTGTCGATTACTGCATAGAGTGAACTCGCGAATTCCTTGAAATCAGGTCAATCATACCGATAGTGCAGATGAGAAAAAGAACGGGAGGCAAGATGACTGGCCATCGCCGCCCCCAGACCGTCCAGCAACGCCATATCTGTTATAGTATGAGTGGTTCGGTAACGTAGAGATAATAGAGCAAAATTTATCTACCAAAGTGGAGTCGGAAAGAGCAGTACAGACGATAGACGCAACACCCATCACCAGGCTCAAATTCACATGGTCACTGTTGGAGAATAGATATTCTGCCCAAGAATTCTGTCCGTTTCCCACAAACAGAGTACGTGTGTACACCCAATCGGTGATGAAGTTGACCGAAGTGAGGATGTGGAGCATAGATATGACAACAACCATTCCCCATCCGACAGGATGAGCCTTATTTGTATCTATGGAGTCCCTTTGAGCTTGAATACAGTTATGGATTAGTTTCTCTCACAGATGCTAGCCCATGTGACAGCAACAATACCAGTGTATAGACCTATGTACAGCCATGATTAGATATGATCTCTATTTGAGGAGAACTAACATGCACACCGAACAATAGAGAATAGAGAATTCGAGAATTCAATGCAGCATCGAGCTCTGTAACGATATAGGCTCTCTCAGCATCGGTAATGTTTGGTATTGGAGGTCCGATCTGACTAGCCATCAAGACAGGGGTGGGGAGTATATAATAACGAGGGGCCCAATCTGCAGAGTTTGCATTGTCAAAGACGCTTTGTTATATAGTACGCGCAGCGAAACGTCTGGTCTTGAAAAAAATGATTGCGCCATCCGATGTTTCACCCCAGGCCCCGCCCAAAATATAACGTCCTAAATGCACAGGTCCTAGTCAATACGTGATGAACGAGGGATTATGATCACTAGAATACTAAACTGATACTGTGCTGAAAATACAAATGATATCTCGGACGAGAGACGGGGATATCCACCTTGTTCTCCGATAGAACGTACTGAGTACAGTCATACACATCAAGTCTCAGGTAAAAATGTAGAACAATCACACACAATTTCTGTTAGATATGCGGATTGAGTTAAGTAACGCGTACCACATCATCTCCCGGTTTATATCTATAATTCATAACCCATTCAATAAGATTCTGTTACTGAAATTGCGGGCACCACAGCCTATGACTGGATGACATCGCCACTGGTATGAAGTACTTGAGTCGCCATTTGAATGCTGTGTTTGATCCGCGCATGAAAACTTCTTAGGTGTAAATATGCCTAATGCAAGACATTTGCAATTTTCTTCGTGTTATTGCACACACACTTAACTTTCCCCGCAGTATTGTTTGTTAAAAATCGCCACACAGAAATGCTCTACACTGTTAATGAGTAGGAACACAAGCATCTGGTATGAAAAAATAATAAAAAGCATAATCCTGAAATGATCCCCCTGAGACAAACGAAAGCCAAGTAATCTAGAAGAAAATTATCATACGAGGATGGATAAGTAAAAATGCTCACATTTGCGTGAGACCTTAAAGTAGCCCAGAAGTCTGACCGAGGACCACGTTTCTCTCCATAGCCGCAAACAAAGTGTCATTTCGCCTCGGCACTGTATGCGATTGAAAGAAGGATCGGCTTAGTGATATGTTACCCTACGGAGAAGGGAAGAATACTAGCACGTATCCTACAGGAACATTTGATAGTAATCAGGTCGTGAAAGGGGGACGACAGAGCACGGGTGACGGCATCACAAGTGTGCCAGAAAGGCACCCTCCTTGTTATCATCCGCGACATAACCGAGTCGACAGGAACCACAGCTGAATCACATCGTTAGATATGAGGACTGTCAGCTATCATGATTTCACTAACCTCGATGAAATATCAACAAGCAGTAGTAGTTGTTAGGGTATATCACAATTTCTATCTCTGTTTGATTTTCCTATCAAGAGAGCATATCCCAATTGGGGGTGGGAGAAAATAGAGTGTGAGGCGCCCGTCGTTGTCTCCAGTGTCCTAGCAGTCCTGTCGGTCAACCGTTGAGCCAAGATATTTTTGTTTTATCAACGGGGCGAACAAGCGACAGTGGGTGCTGTATAAAATGGGCTAGGAATCCGTCAGTCATTATCATCAAGCTACAAACCGCATATTCAAATATCCACACATCATATCATGTTCGCTTGTATATTTGCCATCTCAGCTCTTGCCATGGTCAGCGCACTTCCAGCCAGCACCGTCAGCGGAGGAAGCTGCAACACCGGGACCCTCGAGTGCTGCAAGTCCGTCCAGAGCGTAAGTCTAAATACATTGCGCACTGCGGAAGATGACACTAACCGTGCCAACAATAGTCTACGTCCTCGCCGGTTCAGACCCTCCTGGGCCTTCTCAATATCCCAATTGGAAGTGTTACCGGTCAAGTGTAAACATTATATTCCTTCAAGTCCTTCTCAGGCTGATATGTTTGAAAGCGGCCTCACTTGCAACCCTATTACTGTAATCGGGCTCGGAACTACCCAGTGCGCTAACCAGCCGGCCTGCTGCACGGGAAACAACTACGTGAGTATTGGCATCTGATATCCCAAGAAATCTTTAGGACTGACTCGCCGGCACTGGCAGAATGGACTTGTTACTCTGGGCTGCACCCCCATCAACGTGGCGCTCTAAGTAAAGCCTATGAAGGGGCATGTCCCTCGTGATTGTAGCATGAAGGGACTTTAGATTGCCCGTCTTGCGTATAGGTTTCTTTTTGTAGTTGGTTTCTAGCAGGTACCGAGGCGTACGGACACTATCGAACGCAATATAAATAGTTATAAGTTTCAAGTTGACAGAAGAGCGTACAGAAATGCCTCTTAGGTACGTAGAGATGATTCGCAACCAAGTTGTTATGTCATCCAGGACGGAGGATGTAAGCATTGCCACCCTGCTCCGATCGCGTGGATTAATTATGCCAGAAGCTGGACAATGGCAATGAGGATGAGAAGATCCCCATCTTACCTGGCAGCCGGTTTCGCGCTGCAGGTGACATGTGTCGGGTCTCGGAGGATATGATCTATGGCGAGCACACCAGCTAGTCCTGATGGCACACATATATCCATAATCGCCCCCTCAAACACATAGAACCGACATTTCCCAGCGCTGTAGTGATGACAGCCATGAAAATTTTTAACGAAGTCACAAATATTGCGGTTTGAAAATGTTCACGAACGGCAAACTGGGGTGCGAGTTTCGTAAGATGATCATGAGTTATGCGCGATAAACATGAAGCTAAAACTTCCGAAGGGTGCATCCCGTAGCGAAGGTTTTCGGTTGTGCGACATACACGATGTAGGGAGACGTTGGCCATCGGAAACAGGAGAGAAGGGAAGGAACACGGCAGACGTATGTAACATATGCTCGTCAAATCCGAGTTTCCATAACAGTACCAGCAAGAAAATGAGGGAGAGGGGAATCTGAGCCATGGCCCAAGGTTTTGGAGAAACGGTCCATGCTTGCGTCCGATGTTGTTCCATGAAATGGTAGGCACGGTGCTGCGACCCGAACAAAGGAATACTGTATGCATTCCTGGCTTGAATCTTGACCAGAAATATAGATAAGCGCTGCCTTTTCACTGGAAGTGCTTGAAGCTCTACGCGTTCATATCCGTACAGCTTATAGTACGAAATTGTCCAGAGTCAAAGTGCACGGGCTGGTTTGAGTTAAATAGCAACGGAGTCTGAAACATCGAAAGAGCCTGAGTCCGATCCCTGATAGTGTATTGGCTAAGACATGCGTGTGTTACGGCACTGCAACGTAGGTGAGGTTCAGAAAGGTGACACTTGTGGGCAGTGATATACTTAATGAATCTTGTCTACTCCGCATTACTCCATTCGTTAGTGTACACCGTGAAAGACGGGATCTAATCATCAACGAACAAGCAAGCTGGGGTAATCCTCTTAGCACTGGTTGTTGGAGAGAAGTGGGCATTCGGGAGACAACATCATGTGAAGAGTGAGCCGGTCAAGAGACCACAGTAGGACCCGAATTCTGGTCGAAGACCATAAGCGAATCAAGGCTAAAACCAAAGAAATGCAATCTGCGTAAGTCCATTAACGAGCAGTTACCAGCTTTGGCTCCTGGAAATTGGAGATAAGACTAGGAAAAATGTCGAGTTTGTGATAACTTAGGAAGAGGTGCATTCGGCCCCGGGTAGTCCTTTATGTAGATGGAGTGTAGCCTTGCTTTCCTTTCGAATTCTTGTGTGATAGATATAAAAGGTGTAATCCCCGGAACAACACGTACTGAGTCGAGAGGCGTAAACAGTCACCCAGATGCTGTCTTCCAGTCGCGCACGGAGTACTAGTACCGGGCGAGAATCGTTTGATAGTGAACATACCGTGACAGACATATGGATCTTTCATTTGTACATGCTTCCTGTACTGCCGGTGTCAAAGAATGTGACCTGTTATCGAGAGCGCAATTGGGTTGCAGAAATCGAGCGACGATGGAAAATCTGAAATAGATGTGGGCTAGTGGTCGGGATATTATGTCACAGTCGACCAATTTCACGTACTTTGAGTTCCTTCTACATATTTATCCCATATGCATGGAGATGTTCTCTAAGCCAATTCTATCACGAGATGCACACAAAATTCAAGGGCATTCCCAGCATGGAGAAGAAGAAAAAAGAAGGCGGAGGACTGGCAACTCAGGATGCTGCCGGGCTCTTAATAAAAAGGCTCATCGGAGATGATGTATTCTAGGAACAAAACGGAATGGCGCACATTCTCTGGTAGTATATCGGTTAGTACACGCGCTTGTCAATTGTTCCGCGCGAAAGCTGGGTTCGACTCCCAGCCAGAGAGCGATCATGGCGCCTAAATGGTTTTTTTTTTTTTTTTTTCAACTCTCTTCCAAAGGACTAGTCACCAAAGTGAATCGATTCTTGATTCTTGATTCTTGATTCAATTGAGACTTCCCATCCTGGCGGAGCGAGAGAGTCATGGGTGACGGATGGCACGAACCTGCCGCTGGCTATCCTTTAGAAATCTTGCAATTTATTCCGCTCAACTTTTAATTTTCAAATGTCAATAATTTACTATTGTTCTCAACCTCCTAGAAGAGTGTTTCTGCTCTGTTAGATGTCTACTATTTGCCTTATGGTGTGTATTCGAATGTCGATCATGGAGATTCATAGTTTGATATAGAGAAACATTCAGGTGGAACGCAATGAGCTTAAGCTCTGGTGTGTCCGAGTCATTGAACCCCACATAGTGGTTTCGAGTCTTTGGGAATAAAGGTGAGGCAGGTGAGATTTTATTTCGACCTGACCACCACAAGATATGTTGAGATTCTCGTTATCTGTAAAGCGGACCAAATCTGTTGTGGTCGAAATACCACAACTTGTCTTTATCGGAATCCGTTTCATGGTATAGTGAATCGACCCGTAAGTCACCTGCCAGGAGTATTGAGACTCGAGTGTACATAAATCCAGCCCATGATCTGTTCCTTGATCTTGATGAACGGGTGCAAGACAAACATCCACCGAAGCTTGTTGGAGCTTCATAGAAATATGGGGAAGTAAGGAAGGAAACTAACTGCGAGAATCGGAGAGTCCTCCTTCAGAAACTAGCCGGAAGGAACAAGTAATGGCCTAGATGTAAGTCCCCCTTTCATTGTACCGGCCATGCATTATACTTTGAAGGACAGCTATGGAAGAAAGTGCGAGCTGGACCTAGTGCAGTGATGAATTGAGCGAAAGAGGAGGAGAAGAGTCGTTGATGGTGAATCACCTGGATGTTCACCAAAGATCATCAAGCAGCTACTCGGTGTGAGCCCGCTACTGCAGGAGATGGAGTCATCTTAATAGGCGCTCAAGATCGGCACTTATAATGCCCATACATTTCTAGGATAAAACAAGACCTTAGCCGACCATGGCAAATATCTAAGTGATGTCTCCCTCCCATACAGCCCTAGCACTGATGGCCATTGCAACAGCGATACTCATGCTGTTAATCACCATGCTGGCAACGAGAACGCATCAAAGGAGAGTAAGGCTCCTGGGATGGCCTGGAGAGCATTGTGAGTCGCTGCCAGAAGTGCACGCAGATGAGAACGAGGCACGCCGCGAAGAAAATGTGTGATGAAGGAAGATGGCATTGGTATCGAATGGTGCGAGTTTTTCGTTGTCTGAAAGTACAGATAAGCGTTGATCTGGTTCCGGCCATATGATGGCAGCACCTCCACCAGTCCCTCCATGCAGACCGCCAACCTGTGCAGATACAGAACGCCAGTTGAGTCTCTCCTAGACATCCGAGTTGCGCTCTAGAACTACGGGCATCGAAGAAAAGTTCGCTGTCCGCCCCTACTCCATATCCCCCCCTACTCCATATCCCTACTTTCCCACGTCAATCTTTTTCGGTGTCGGTGTCAATAATATCTTTTGTATTTCTACCGCATTCATTAGTTGGTGTTGTAAGTAACTATAGCAGTATACAATATGTACTCACTTGACCATATACATCCACGCTCCCTCAATTTTGTCGAAGTCTCGTAAGAGATGGCGAGTAGACTTACGAGAAAGACATCAAAGGGTAGGGGGAGGGGGGGAAAGACCGCCAACTTGAATCCCAAACTCGACGCTGCGGTAATGCTTTTTGCTACGAATGTTCACTCTCCTACCACTGAGGCTTCAAGAGCGCCATGTATACACCTCAATTTTTGACTGTGGAAGACACCATCGTTGGTAGAGGAACCAATACGAACCATCCTAACTCGAAATTTGAGATGGTCATAAGCGCGGACCGAGTCCTATCAGCTGTCACCTTTAGTGGGCCTCGATCAAAGACCGGTTTCAATGCAATCAACATTGTCAATGAAGTGGTCGATCAGGGAGTGTCCGAGTCATGCGTGACTGTGAGCATCAAGTCGCAACAAAATCAACCCTCCGCTGGAAAGGTACCTGGCTATGACAAGGCTCCAATCAGAAGCAGCTTGATGTTTACACCTACAGATATACCAGGAAGTTCATCAACTGAATATAACTGATGAAATACTGACAGGTTGAAGGTTCGACGTTGCGGATACGACACATCAACACTTGTTTGGGATCCCCATAGCATCATGGTACGAACACGACCATGCGAAGGTACCGTGTTAGGCGGACCTGGCTCCAATGAGGGAGAGCTGCAAAGTATATTAGGGTATTTGTGAGACTTCTGGGACATAGCGCTTACAGAAAGACTCACAAATACCAAGCTAAGAAGACCAGCCTGACGCTTTATCTTCGACACCACAGCAGGCGTGCGTCTGCAGGTTTGATTTTCGTAATTCTGACCATTAAAAGGTCCATACGAAGTACAAAGCAAAAGACAAGAGAGCAAGGTCATCAATGCGCGAGCGACAGGTCGTGGTCAAATATATCGTAAAATGGCATGACAGATCGTGAGAGTGTGTAGGCAAGAAATAAGCAGAGCCAGGAAGAAACCGAAAGAAATAAGTTCATAACAAAAACAAAAATAGATGGTGATAGATGAATGAATGTGATGTGTCAGTTTACTATCGCCTTCGCGCGACGATACCTAGAGCAAAACTCTTGCGGATCAGCACCTTCAAGACGACTGCACAGACACCCAAGCCGACCAGCAGGATATATGAAGGTAGTGCGGTAAGCGTAGAGGGTTCGACGAATCTTTCATAGTACGAAGATGTCAAGAACCGCGATTTCTCGCCCCCATTTGTCGCAGATATAGAACTGGAACCAAACAGTGCGTGAAAAATCTTGCCCAAATATGTCTGAGGCACGACGGGTGCCGAAACTGGGTTTCGGGATACTTCAGCTGATTCCTCTCGTGGCTCCACCTCCCTCTGTTCCATCTCCTTCCGCCTCTCTTCCCTTTCCCTCTCCCTTTTCGCCTCTACCACTTCCATGTCCTCGACCTTCTTCTCTACCTCCTCTAACCTCACCTTGAGGTTCTCGATGAGCTGCTTCGTCGATTTAAGATCATTCTCAAGTTCTTCCACCTGCGCCCATGCGTTAGCGTCAACAGCGGGTGTAGGCTCCTTCGGAAGAGATTCTACACCAACATCTATCATCTTCTTGGCTACAGGACCCAGGGCGAATAGGTCTTCTACAGATGCTCCCGGGACAGGAAGTATCCGCTTCATCGTGACACGTTGTACGTCATGTTCCCCACCAGTATCTTCAGCTTCCCATGCATGCACACCTATAGCTCCTCCACGCTGCTTCTTGGGTCGCTTTGTAACAAAGGAACTACCAGCTTGTTCCGTGAATGGTGACACCGTTGACACGCGAGAGTTGGCAAGAAGCTCTTCGATTGATGGTTCCTCCTCCGGGTGAGGGATAGAAAGGGAAGAGTCCGAAGGTGTCGCGGGGAGTGGACGCGGTTTGATGGTGGCGTGAGTGCTGTCGGCGGTTTCGTAGATACTACTCCCGCTGCTGGTACTTGCATTGCTGCTGGTGCGCTCGCGACGAGGATGACCGTCAGATAGACTCTCGTCGACACTATTACTCCGCTCAAAGGTTTCTATCATACCTTTGACGCGTCCGTTCCGATATCGACCACCAGATACCTTTCCCCTCAGACTACGGCGTACGGGTGTGTCATTGTTTTCCAATTCTTCAGATGACATAAAGCCGTTGACAAAAGGATTCGACGAGTGTGTTTCACTGAGCGAGGAAGATCTCCTGCGTAGATGACTATTCGGCGTGTGTTCTTCGTCGGATGCGGAAACAACAGAATATGGAGAGCCATCGATACCATTACCAAAGCCCCAAATCCGGCCTTTAAGGACATTCTGACGAAGACTCCTTGAGGCCGACAGTAGAGCAGAACGCCAAAGTTTGTTTATTTGAAACCTTGAAAAACATCACGTCAAGTTGCTGCAATCTTGGGGTGCAAAAAAGGTCTACACACTGCTCTAAATCCTCTTCCTTCATACGCAGGAATGACCTGCCCGATATTTTGCTCTCGCTGACAAACGTGGCAATATCCCGGGCTACAGGTGCTGGAAGCTGCAAGGTCTCTCCGGATCGGACCTTCAGTGTCGTAGAAAGATATAAGGACAGTTGTGGAGGCGTCCAAGACTTTGGATTTGTCGGAAGATCATCCAGCGCAGCAAGGCGCCGCGGCCCTACCCCGGGAGGTGTAGGGAGCGTCTCCGACCGCTTTGGCCTACGAACAGGGGAGCCTTCGCTCGTCGAGTCGCTGAAGACGTCACTTGTACTCGGCGAAGGTGACGACGGAGGAATAGGCAAAGGACGTGGGAGATCTGAACTTAGGCTTCGACTGTATCGATGTCCACGGCCGTTTAGCTTCGACACTGAGTTCGACCTCGACGGGCTAGGTGATGGACTAGGAATATAATGGTGGTGGGTCGTGCCCTGCTGCTGCAGCGACGCATTTGAGTTGGAACGAGTGAGTAAGCCGGTAGAGGTCGTGGTTATCGCGTAGGGATGGGTATTGGGTCGAAGCTCTTCTTTGGTGGGAGATGTTGGACGAGCGAAAGTGAGGGTTTCGCTTTCGGTCTTGCTCATCGTGTGATACAATGAGCTCGAATTCGAGCACCTCGTAATCAGGTCGAGAACAAGCGGCTTCTGTGACGTCCGAACTCGTGACAGTCACTAATGCGGTCCGAACGATCCGATTCCTCAAAATCCAGCGCGCTTACGATAAACACTTACGAATAGACGCTCATCATGTAAGTGCTGAGACACATGCCTTTCTCCTAAGCCACAAAGAAAAACAAGGCGAGATATTCACGTACTCAACCCTCCTCTGAATGGCTTACTTTTCTTCCTTCCTCCGTGACCGGCTAACTCCACTTCACAGGCAGATTTCTATCAAAGACTGATCCCCGACGATCTACTAGGCCAACCTTCTTTCTATCAGATTCAAAGAGGTAATCGTGAATGCCGTCGATGAAATACTAAGCAATGCTCGAATGAAGTTCTAGACTGGGAGGGGATGTCGGGTATCTGACTCTGCTGTCATTGTGGCGGTCCCGCGTCCCTGCAACCCGCTCAGGTTCGTCGGCTGTGGCGCACTCAACTTCCAGTCACCTCGACACTTTTTCATCACATCCAGAGCGACGTGGAACATAGGTACAAGGGCGAGGAACTGGGCACACTTTCTCCTGTCTCTGTTACTCCTCGATAAGGGACACGGTAAGATCCTGTATCTCGTGAGCACCACAAGCCAGCTGCGCTAGACACATCCTGGGTTTTGTCTCAGGCTTGTTATAGCCGCTTTTTCCGTGGTGGCTTTACCCGACGTGATTCATTTTCTTCAAGACCTGATTCGACAGTTTGAAAAACCAGTACCTATGGTATCCAGGGACAAGAAACACCGAGTCGATGCTGCTCATTCATTAAGGTCACCGCACTATATCCTCCTCAGGTCCACGAATAAAGCGGCGACACTGGGAGATGAAACGTAGATTCGACGTTTCCCTCATCACTGTGAAAATTCCGTTGTTGCCACTCCATTTGCCAAGCAGCAGAACAGAAACGCGAAAAAAATCTCACAGGGCTATCATGGAATCATTAGCAGCGTTAGTAACGCAATATTAGACCGAGCTAAAAGCAAATTTGTATCACTGTGAACTTTGATGAAGTTTGTTCAGGGTAAGACTCGTGCTACCGCCTGGAGCGTTGAACTCGCTTACCCGCAGGAATCGGTGATGCCTCCGATTGGTATCGATTCCTCGGACGAGGCTTTCATGCCCAGGCTCTAGGAACCTCACCATCGTCTTCAAGCCCACGGAACGTGCTTCCCAGACTATTTCATATGTACGCACATGCAGTCGGCCCTCGGAATCAGATGATCCTGAATACCATATGCAGAGACCCCTGCAAATCAAGCAAACGATGAATTGGAGCTCTTGGGCCACGCCGGGACCATCGAGTCTCCGTGAGTGGCGCGGTGAGAGCGTACCGGTTACGGGACAACTTTTCTGACCCGAGGTTCAACCAGAGTTTCGTACGCGTCAGGTCGCCGACCTTCTGACACTTCATAGAATGACCGGTTCCTTCCTGATAAATTGGCAGGAAATTTTGTTCATCAAGAAAACCCTGTGGGAGATTTTAGCCTCTTCGCATGGAATCAATAGATATGGAAGACCTTGATTTTAAGCTGACCACGCGAACAACATAGGATGTCACGCCGCCGTTAAGGCCCTGCACTCCAAATTAAGCGCCGGTTGGAATTCGAAGAAATCTTGCGGTCGCTTGATCTCGGACAGTTCTCGAGGAGCGGGATCATGAGGAGATAATTAGGCTTTGATGGTAACTCACAGATCGCAGCAAGAGAAGGTGTGACTTGCATGGATTGCGTTCTGACACCAGATCTGATTCCGCTTCGGATATCAACGGTGCTATCTGCGAGTCGGTGTCATGGTCGGCGGCCCCGTATATTTCAATTTTAAGGTAGAAGCCAACCAAAACCGGCCTGCAGATTAGGCCCGTGGGACCGCAACAATCTGAGGATATCAATGAAGATCGTTGATGATTCGAATTTCAACACACGGGTCGGAATTTTAGCGGATGCGGCGCACATGGTATCTGTGGAGCCACATAGCCACGCCATTTGTCTTCGGTTTGATGCGAGTCTAGTAAGGATGAGCAAGTCTCAGTACCTTGGAGCCTAGGTCAATTCAGCATTAATTTTTTCGAGTTAAAGTTTGGTTAGGGGAGAAGCGTTACAAGTCACGGATCACGTGCCAGTGACGGCTTTAGCCGTCAACACTGCTTTGTGGCGAGATGGTCGACAGCTCTTCTCATGACATAAACATCACCTCTATCTTTTTATCGCCAATGATTGGTAAAACCGTTCCAGAATACATCTTCATCCGAGCTGCAATTACTGCCCTCCGTTCTGTTGCCCCCGTCAGCATTGCTTACCTTGTGGCTTCTGTGTACTATCGCTCTTTTCTGATTTCTCCGTGGATATCCATTATTACGATACCCGAGGCACTATTCTATCTGTTGGTTTTTCTCCCTAGAAAGAAGACGTTAGCCAAGGTGCGTAAAGACGCTAGAATCAATGGCGGCTATTGTTCCTGAATGTTGTTAGAGCCTGCGGTCCATGCACCTCAACTTCTCACAGAAGAAGAACGCGGAGAGCTTTTTACACTTTGCTCTAGAACAGTTTTTGAATTACCCAAATGGTTCCTCTGCTCTGACATTCATTCAATCAAGAGAGAAAATATTGTCGATTGGCTTCTATGGGCGTTCTTCTCACACGACGGCAAGGAGACCGATGAGATAGAGCAATGGAGAAGCGAAATAGATGGTTTCATTTCTGCTCTTGAAGCTAAAGTTTTTCCAGGGACAAGATTCGGGGACGGACGCAACAAGAGCATGAATTGCATGCGATTAACGTATGATCCAGTCGTAGTGGTGCACCGCCCGCTTATTTGGTATATTGTAAGGGCTAATCCTTCTCCAGAAAGAACATTTCTGATGTCTATGTTGCACTAAGATCGTGTGCTTCGTAGACACGTACACAGCCGGCAATCTGACATCCCTGGGTTTCCGACACTACGCCCCAACGAAATGGTTCCAAGCTTTTCCACCCCGTCCTTTCACCATTTTCTCACGTGCCTCATCGGGGCGGCATCTCCCATATTGGTACCGCCCACATCGTTCAACAAACAGGAATCCTGTGATTTTCATTCACGGAATAGGCGTATGCTTTTGTTTTTCGGCTGCGACTCGTCCAAGGCACTGATTTCAGGATTTTAAGATTGGATTATACCCGTACATTCCTTTTTTTCGCGGACTGGTAGCTTCGGATCCTGATGTAGGCATACTGCTCATTGAAATCTTGCCTATCAGTATGCGTATGACGTCGATGCCGGTGTTGCCTCGTCCAGCGATGCTAGATGAATTCTACGCCATTACGTCCTCGCTGAACATTTCTCGGGCGGTGTTGGCGTCGCATTCTTATGGAACCGTGGTTACAGGTCACATAATGCGGTCACAGCAGATCATTGAGGGCCCGCCACCGCCAACAAAGGTCACGGCATACTGTTTCATCGACCCCATTCCATTCCTTTTACACCTTCCTGATGTTACATACAATTTCCTTTATCGTCCTCCGAAAGATGCGAACGAATGGTTACTCTGGTACTTTGCTAGCCGGGATGCTGATGTGGGCCGGACACTGGCCCGTCATTTCTTTTGGGCCGAAAATGTGTTGTGGAAGGAGGATTTGCAGGGGGAGAACACTGTCGTGGTGCTTTCTGGAGAGGATCAGATCGTTCCGACGGCCAAAGTATGGGAGTACCTGACGGATCAACATAGAACAAAGGAGAGATGGGTAAAGGAAGATGGAAAGCTGGAGGTTCTTCACTTCGAGGGAGCGGATCATGCAACTGTTTTCGAGAGGAAAGAAGCGTGCACCGGTATGACTGAAGTCCTTCAGAGATTGACTAGGATAGATGTTGAGAACTAGCTTTGTAACATTGTCTATGTGTGTATTACTCTAGATATTACGGCAGCGATAAAAATCGACACCATTACATTAATTTCGAATTTTCTATGGAGAGAACGGCCTGCGTTAACACTACTGGAAGTGACGGCTGGCGACGAGGACACAGAGCTCGCCGTTGGTCCAAGATCAGTATCAGTGTAAGGACTATCCGAAACAGACAGCGGGAAAACAGCGCTCGTATTCAGATATAGTGGGGCTTGTGTTTTACTGTGAATGGACTTGATTAGAAAGCAGCACGCACAGTTATCCAAACAGAATGTATACACACCGAGCACCGGAGAAGACGCCAGGGATGCTGCAAGTATTCCCAAACAGAGTCGTTCTATTGAACAGAGGTAGGGCATCCATGTACGCTAGCTGGTTCTTCATGCACCCGGGTTCCCATCCTGAGGGTAACTCGCCGTAATGAGCTAGAGAGTATATTTTCATCACACCAACCTGTGCGAAATCCTAGAAGAAATAGTTCGCGTGCCGAAGGCAAGAAAGTGCGAAATGGACGGTACCTCGACAGCATTAGTTAACGAATAATCATCGGGAGCACAAGAGTCGTTGCCAATAGATCCCAACCATTGGCTTGAGTTTGATACCGAAGTCCCCGATGCGAAGTCGAATGAATGCATTGACTGTTCACATTGTTACGCCATGACCGAAGGCAAGACACGGGTACGTACTTCATGCAACCAAGTTTCGATGGAGGAATCACCAAAAAGATGTATATCCCCATTGGTGAGAGTATACGCATGTGTACTTGTATCACCGAGAACAACGATTGTCGCAACATAACGTCTCAAGCCCACCGGTACGCGGCCGAGTCGATCAACGACCGTATCCATGGTCATATTCGCATTGGAACATCGGCACACAGTCCAGGGATCGCCACAGTCATCAAAGGTAACGTTGGTTGCTGTCATGCCTTCGGCACATTCCCTGCCATTTGGAACATTATAAGCCGCGCAGTTCTCTGGCAAAACGTCGAGTGTCGTCACAGAAGTCGTCGTTCTCGTTGGCATGTTTGCCGTTAAATTAAAGTTGAACTTGTCTTCTTGGGCAGTGAGGTTAAGGGCGACTCCCGTTACGACAACGGCATCCTGTACGTCTTCCAAAGGTGTGCTAGCATATATCAGGGTGGCGTCAACAGGCAAAGACAGAGCGAAGAATATGAAATAAAGCAGGAAGAGGAAGTAATCGAGCATCGACTTCTACTCTCTTTGCCCGACCAGGGGACCTCGGCGAAGAACTGATTAGGAAAAGCAGGGTGCCCGACCCTACCTGGCTTTTCCGGGGAGGCATCGAAGAATCTGGGGACGTTATAAAGTAAAGAAGAGTGTCCTGTATAGCCATGGTCCGTGATGGATTGCTATGATATTCTTAGATTAGTTTACTCCAGTCCCGGGAGCGACGAGCGTCAAGGTATCCAAGAACCAGATTCGTATTCCGGCATGCATTGGCTTTGGTAACTATTGCAGTTTGCGCCAGGCCAACAGAACGTCACGATAGTAGTGAGGAAGTAGCGCCGTCCAACAGACATCCGCAATCACACCAATCACGGGCAAAGAGTGAAGTAGCCATGTTCGTGGTTAGGGTTCAAAAGTCTACAAGCAGTGCCGCTGATTGGCGAACTGGCAGAAAGCAAACAAAGCCACGTGAGATGCAGTCCCCCTCTCTGCTGCAGTGGGCCAAATGTAGCAGCAACCTCCATGTACCCTACGCCTCCTTTACTGACTTAATCCTATCTTGGCCCTAGAACTAACTCTTGAATTCAATTATACGAATCGAACATGAAGTTTAGGTATCCTGTCACTGCCTCGGTATGCAAGACATCAACTAAATATACGTTATTAGCTCCTCGTTGAAATTTAACGCTGTCTCGGAATGGTGGGACGAATATATCGCGTGCGCTATCTGAAAATTTTTCTATATATCCACTCATGAAAACATAGATATGAAACCCTAAAGAAGTACATCTACCAGCTCGAGAAGCAGCACAGTGAATTGGATCACTCATTTCATGACCTGGAATCCAACGAGACATCGGCCTTGGTGGGCCGTCAAGTCACACCTGCCGATGCTGTTTTTATTCCGTTACTCGACCGGGAGCTTAAGAAGATTATCCTTTTCTATGAGGCGCAAGAGAAGGATTTGATGGAGGAGCTCCAAGAACTGGAGAGACTAATTGTACAGCAAGAGGAGGCGGGATATGACGACGGCAATTACTATATGGATGATGGGCTGTACGATGATGATGACGACGACGATAGTGAGCTGGGACATAGCCTGGACCCCACGAATCGACGACGCCGGTCGTCCACATCAGGGCAACGTCGGAATTCATCTGCCCTACGAGGTACGCAAACCCCGCGACAAGTACAAATTGTTATATTTATGACGTTGTAGCCGGAATTCCGGAGGAGTCCCCTACCCGTCACAGATACAGTACATCTAGTGATGAATACAACGGCCTTGACCAAAGCACCTCTTCCCTCCGAAACGATTCGAGGACAAAACGTGCACTCAGCAAGATCACGAATCGAATTCCCTTTATGGCTGGCACAGCGACGTCTGCACCTCCTGAAACGATATGGACCGCAAAGACGAATTTTGCGTACGACACACGACTCCTGTATAAACGTCGAATTACCACAATGTACACCTCGTTTACGTCGTTGAGGTCTTACGTTGAGATAAACTATGCGGGATTCCGGAAGATTTTGAAAAAGTTGGTTACTTGGTTGCATCCTCGTTCGTCATTCTAACATATCACTCTCGTATAGGTACGACAAGGTTCTGTACTGTGAACTCAAAGACCGGTACCTTCACGAAGTTGTGGAAATGGCACAGCCTTTTACACAGGAGTCCAAAGACAGACTTCATGATGCCATTGCGCGTCTAGTGGATTTGTACACAAAGTGTGTCACTCGTGGCGATACGTATGCTGCTAAGCAACAGTTGAAACTGCATCAACGGGAGCAGATTGCATGGGAGCGAGATACTGTTTGGCGGCAGATGATTGGTCGTGAACGACGGGGTGAGGGCGATGGACCCAAAGCCATCGGAGTAGACGTGCTCAAAGAGGACGAGGACCTCGTCGCCGTCTCCACTCCAGTCGGCTCACTGAAACTTTCTAAAAAGTTGCTATGGGTTTTAGTAGCGTCTGCCATCTTTATCATCATGTTGAATGTGCAGTTCATTGAGGGCGAAGCCGCCAATCGATGTCTTGCCATCCTCGTGTTCTGCACAATATTATGGGCCACGGAGGTTCGTCTGAGGGTGGATACTTACCTTTCCTATTTCTCATCTTTCCTTCGCAGGCTATTCCGTTATTTGTCACGTCAATGACGGTCCCCATACTCGCGGTCTGCTTACGTGTTATAAGAGACGACAATAACGAACGCCTTGCACCTCCTGGTGCAACCAAGTAAGCCCTCCTGTCTCCGCTGGTGATATCCACGAATCTGATTGACTTCCAGATATATATTTTCAGTGATGTTCTCTCCGACAATTATGCTTCTTATTGGTGGGTTCACGATATCGTCCGGACTCAGCAAGACGAATATCGATCGGATACTCATCACACGCGTTTTGAGCCTGGCCGGAACTAAGCCAAGGACCGTCCTTCTCGCATTCATGGGCGTGTCCTGCTTCGCCAGTATGTGGATAAGGTGAATAACCCTCCGAACCTGTTCGTCGCAAGTTTTTGATCCGCGGTACCAGTAATGTGGCAGCACCAACGTTATGTTTCACGCTCATTCGTGTATGTCATGCGTTCATGTTATGAATGTCAAACGTTAACGGAGTCTTTGCATAGCCCATTTTACGCACATTACCACCTAAGGCCTCCTTTGGACCGTGTCTAATTGTGAGCGAGCAACAAATGCGTCATGCCTTGCGTCAAACTGATCTCTGTGCTAGTTGGGAATCGCCCTGGCGGCTAACATTGGTGGCCAAAGCTCGCCTATATCCTCACCCCAGAATTTAATTGCTCTGGAGAAGATGGATCCTCCCCTCGACTGGGCGAAATGGTTTGCTGTGGCCCTGCCCGTTTCGGCCATTTCGCTTCTCCTAATATGGGGCCTCCTCCTGGCGTCATACCGGCCCGCTGAGTCACCAGATGGTGATGGCGAAATCGAGATTAAGACGATCAGACCCACAAGAGAGGCGTTCACGGCCAAGCAGTACTGGGTGTCATTCGTCTGCCTCTTTACCATCGCGCTATGGTGCGTGGCCCATGAAATCGAGCACTACGTGGGTGACATGGGTGTGATTGCGCTCATCCCGGTCATCGCGTTTTTCTCCACGGGCGTATTGAAGAAGGTGAATTGTATTATCTGTTGTTAGAGTTTTTTTTGCTGAGAAGCGGGTTGTCATCAAGGATGATTTCGAACAGTTTGCTTGGACGATCGTGTTCCTAGCGATGGGTGGGATTGCCCTCGGCAAAGCAGTAATGTCGAGCGGTCTTCTTGAAGTGATGGATATCATCATCCGTGACATGGTTGATGGGTTCAGTTTGTATACTGTTGTCATGATCCTATCTCCTATCGTGCTGGTCCGTCTGATTTCCATGAGTCTGCCCTATCCCGCTAATTATTGCAATATCATATTGTCTTAGGTTGTATCCACATTCATCAGTCACACTATCGCCAGTGTACTTCTTGTGCCCATCGCTGCCGAAGTAGGCTCAAGCCTCGAGGGCAATCCCAAGAACCTTCTCATCTTCATCACTGGCCTTATCTGTTCCGCCGGAATGGGAATGCCCGTTTCTGGTTTCCCGAATCAGACGGCGTAAGTTTCCCTCTTGCTCCTGTCACACCGAGCACCAGTTTAAGGTACTAACGATGTGGCGTAGTGCGACACAGGAGAACGAGCTCGGTGAACTTTATCTAAGCAATGTGGACTTCTTGAAAAACGGCGTGCCGGCTAGTATTATTGCCACCCTTGTGAGTGTCTTGTTTATTGACATCTCAAACGTTGTATGACGCTTGTGTAGGTTGTGTCAACCGTTGGCTTTATACTAATGAAGGTTATTGGGTGAGTAGTGCTCGTGCCAGCCTCGTGTTTTTCCCCCACTGACATCCTCCGAAGCCTCTGATGTGATATATAGAGAATATAGTTATTAAACTTCTGTCTCTTCTTCCGTTCCGCAGTCTGAGTTTTCACAAAAACGTGCCCATGCAGGCCCCCCCCCCCTTCTTTTTAGGGCAGTCGAGGCCGTCGTGCGGTAACACTCACCCACGAACATTTGACTGCCCGTGCAGGGATTTTTCTACAAATACACGAGCTTCCCCCCACCCCTTTCATTTTCTGGACTAGGAGGGGGACACGACGTGAACTGTCCAAGTGATTATCGTATTATCCCGATCAAGCGTGATCGAAGGAGGGCTGCGTAGAAAAACGTGGACCGAAGCCAGGCATCGAGATTGCCGCTCGAGCCTGTCCTCGAACTTCTCGGTGCCGGGTGGTATATACGCAATTATCGTGCGATCGTTTGTTTGGGGATGTAAGGGAAAGGTCCAGCCGCTAAGCAGTAAAGGGGTTAAGATAATAATGATACACATAGTAGCGGCTGTTGTATAATTTTTTTTTCCCTTAGTGCCAAACTTTTTGGATATCGCCACAAGAACAACCGGTAAGAGACCTGGCAGCAATCATGAATCCAAGTGCTAGCTAAATTTCATAACCAATGCTAATTGCAGATGGACGGAAAGGAAGCATTTACATATAATAATGATAGTACCTAGAAGTCCGTCCGAGCTATCAGAGTAGTCTAAGTAGAGTATATACCGCAAAACGGGCGTACACATTAAGGCAAGGCCTGAATATACATGTATATCATAGTGTACAAGCTGGACCAAAGGCGTTAATGATGAAACTATAAAAAAGATAGTGTTTGAATTAAAAAAAAGTTGACATATTTCACCAAGGGCGAAGGGGTGTTAGCACCTCATCAGAACCTTCAGCTATGATGGACCGGTGATCCTTTGTCTTCAAGGCCAAGTGGTCGTGTGGGTGTCTAAAAGGCCATCCGGGATTATGCAGCCCGCGATACATGTCCACCGGTGCCGATACTGATGGGGCTACCGAAGGCAGGCCAGAGGGAATTGAATGGGGGGTAGCGGGGGAAATGGGAGAAGCGTTCGAGGAAGTACTCGATTGGGATGTACCGGACGAGGGTATAGTGATGGTTGGATAACATGGATGAACCCGTCTGTCGGACTTCATACGATCACCGTAAGAGCTTTGCCGGTAGGGGTTCTCGGACTGCGGACTATAGACAAATGCTGTGAGATTCCCGGCCACTAGCGGTAGAGGGGATAATAATAATACATACCTGGAAATAGGTGAGGTCGGTGTGGATGGTGGGCACCTCCTGTCCCAGTGCTGATCCGTCTCGGAGTGAGAAACCTCGTCGCTATCGTCGTCGGATCGCAGA
Organism: Armillaria sp. CMW 4456; assembly: GCA_028551335.1. Taxonomy (NCBI): domain Eukaryota; kingdom Fungi; phylum Basidiomycota; class Agaricomycetes; order Agaricales; family Physalacriaceae; genus Armillaria; species Armillaria sp. CMW 4456. Next base: position 142,407 of record JANDKJ010000183.1, read on the forward strand.
CGACGGAGGACAGCGGCGGAATCGTTTGCGTCGATGCCTCTGAGGTCTTCCAAAGCCGATATCGGAGGCAAGGCGTAGGGTGATGGAGATGAGTGTTTAGATGAAGCGGAACGATCATTTCGAATTGGAGGAAGAACAATGTGTTCTACTGGTCGTGAATTTCGCGAAGTTAGCGAATCCAGTGGAACTAGTTGGTGTGAGGTGCGGCTGGAAGGTGTAGAGGGTGGCGGGTAGGGTGAATATCGAGGAGGCGAACCTCGACTTGGGCGACGTCCAGATGGGCATGGAAGGGTGGGAGGAAAGGTGTCAATGTCCATGTTGAATTCACACCGACGTTCCTGCAGAGATGGGTATGGAGAATAGATGGGAAGCGGTCTTCGACTGTCAGATTTAGAGTCGTCTGAGCTTGTATCTTTCACCGTGTTCCACTTTGCAGGCTCGACGGTCGCAGAGTAAATCATAGCTTGTATTCCTCTTCGTGCACGCCGACGGTTGTGGCCAGCGACAACTTGGCCATATCCCGGCTGGTCTGGAGACAGACATGTGCTTGGAAACGTGGGTCTGAGAAACTATATGAGCTGCACGGTTACAGCGACGTGAATTTGGTGCAGCTTACCCAAATAATGGGACCAACTCGTCTCGAATAGTCCAAGCAACCCTAAATAAACGTCAATGGGATGTCATAGAACGGACTCATAATAGAGTACCTCCTCGACAACCTTAGAGCGACCTGTATGGTTAGGAATGGTAAGTCGGGGAGATAGTGGGGTTTAATGAAACAGGTGATCGTACCTCGTATGGCATCCATGTACCCTGTATCTTGAGGTAGCCGCCTCTGACACGCCTGATGAGGGGTGCAAGATCTGGCTGAGAGTCGACCATCTTTACAATGTCGGCTAGAGTGATATGAGTGTGACTGAAAGAACGAGAAAAATTATCCTCACCTTTAGAGTGGCCGAGAGCTGTAGATGGAAGAAACGGTCAGTCACGGCGCACGACCTAGGTGGCGTGCCAACATACCTTTCCATATTCCCGTCCAGAGAATATATCCATCGTCAATATCCATCATAATCCATTGACCGTTTAATGGATACTCATAGACAGGTCTAGAGAGCAATGAACATAAAACAAGTGGCGTCGAACAGAGACGCACATATAACCTCGTGGATCGTTGCTTGTAATGTATCTGCCTTTGGTGACATGGTGGTTTGGACTTGCATACGGGCGAAAACGCGCGCTCGCGCCTTGGGGGGAGACCTGCATTGTTTCCTATGCAGGCAAAGTGAGAATGAAGAAGGGAGTTTTAATATGGTCGCGCGCCACCTGAAGAATTCCTGTTGTCATTGGGCAGGAGAAGAGAAGGTAGGTCGTGGGATGGAGGAGCAGGTTGGGACGGAGGATGGTCCGTGTTGGTAAGAGGAGAAAAAGAAACAGGTCTGGGTAGTCACCAATTTCGGCTGTTTTCTGCGAAGCCGCATATCATAGTTCAGGGACCCTAATACGGTTGTACCACGCGTAAACAGGTCTCCATCCGTGCCGTAAATGGAAAGCGAGAGTACGGCTCCAAATTTGACGGCCTCGGCCCCGGCAGCATCGATCAGCAAGATGGGCGACCCCTTGAGATCTCATCTCGCGGGGCTCGTATAGCGTTCCGTTCCCTGTTCTCGACATCCTCAGGTTCGGCCGCCTATTTTCCGTCACTCGCACTCATAGTTACAGGGACCTTCGTGATGCCCGTTAGGCTGGAAAGCGTGCGTTCCGAGGACCCTCCATGAATCGGAACATTGGACGAGTGTCGCCTGCAGCAGCGGAATTTGCTTAAGCGTTTGCATTCAAAGTTGGAGATCAACCCCGGCTCCCCATTTGGGAAAACAATTTTCGCCCGTGGAATGATAGAGGGGGACCAATAGCGGCGGTGGCCGTGATGTGACAGAAAAAAGGCCATATCGGGCCGGCCGGCCTCGGGTCGGAGACATTCCGAAAAGAGAAATGTCTTCGATCATGACGACTGTTTGTTATTGTACCTGGATCCTCGATCGAGCCGTCACGAGTGGAATTCTGTCGGATTGGGCCTGAGAAACGTGTCCGAGGTTCGGAGAAGCCACGGTCACGCCTGTGACATCGCCTGCCCGTTTTTATCGCAGTTCTGTCGGTACCGAAACCATGTGCAAAAGAAGCATTGCGTAAGCCACAGCCTTCCATGCGTTGATGAACCTTACTCTCAGGGTGTGTCGTCTGGCCTTGAGAAGGGTGTCAATAACATAACTTTTTGCTGCCCACAAATAACAGGGCTGTACAATCTGTCGAGCATATATCTGCAATACATCACATCGTCTGCCGAGTCCCCACCAAAGACTGGTCGTCGCAGCACATGATCATTGATCCAATCTGAATGGAATAGAGACCCCTGGGTGCCATCGGGAAAGGACCAAAATATGTGGGCACTCACGGTTGCTGATGACCTGCGGATAATCCGCGTGGTCCGTGGAACGGTGCCCGGGGCGCGTCAAGAAATGATGTACGTTGTGAAGATTGATTCCCTGGAGACCACATATCCTTACCACGCTCCGCGATCAATATGATAACTTGACGATCAGGGATATTTTGATCAATATCGTCGGTCACCTTCAATGAATCGCGTTGGACACCACTACCACGACGTCTAGGAGGCAATAATCTCTGTGATGGAGCTTACCCCCGTCAAGGTGACACAAGACCTAGGGGCAGTCTTGTGCCCACGCATGTCAAACTCGTGGAAAATTATAATCCTTGGAATGATGACGATAAACGGACGGCTGGGGAAAGATTGGTTGTCAATAAAATACCGTCTGTATCGTGGTAAACGGGCTGACAGAGGCCATTACAAGGCAATCGCTGCGTGATCCTGACCCGCCAGCCTCAGACAATTACTGCACAGGATTGTGAAGGCACATTCAAAAAAAGCAACGTCTTTGAGATGCATTGAATGTAACACACGCAGTTTCCCTGGGGTAGGCCATCCATAATACCGACGCCGGTGCAGATGGAGCAGATCTGAGGGTCTCGTTCGCCCAGACAGCCCGCAGTCAGACTCCGGTTTGGTGCGTCCGTCGGAGAATTCCTCGACAAAGCAGGTTCATGGGATGCCATTATGGGCACCGTCCGTGGATACGATGGCGAGAAAATAACCTCAAACACACGTATAGATATAGACAGGACAAGTGCCAAAGCGTTGATGAATGATTTTATAGTGCGGTTCGCTGAAAGAAGTCGCCAACTTGGAAATATGGCACCAGCGTTATTTATGTAGCATAAGCCAAGGAAGAGCCAATTTTTTGATAGTCGGAAGAGTAATAACAACATTGTTGGGTGTTTGAGTACTAGAAAGAGAGCCAAGACGTCAAAATGTTGTCTAGACTCCAGCGATCTCATTTCGGGGCCAAAGATCGAGCTTTCAGTTCTCTGGACAGTTATTGCGCTTCACAAGACACGACATAGCATCATGTTAGTCCAGAAACCACGAGGCACTGGACGAACAAAAGAAAACCACCGTGCATCTAGGGTCGGTAAAAAGGTTACCGCCTATTTCACAGCAGCAAGGAGCCTGAACGTTGTGTGCAATTACCTCGCATAACGGCAACATAGCCAAGGTTTGGAAACTGGCTCGTGCTGCAGAAACGAACAAGGATTTTCGGTCGGTCACTGATCAATGCTTGATGACAGCATACTTCCCACGACAACGACCGGAGTTGAGCGAAACCGGTTGCCCCAATGCTGACTCGAACCAAACTTCTTCTATGTAAAACAAAAAGCAAAATCAAAATCACCTGTCTTAAAAAAATATTTTGTTGGATCCGGGATGACGGAATACCGCCAGCGCGCTGTTGCCGCCGTGAACTCTATTATTTCGAGCTCATCAAAACCCACGACCTCGTCTCTACTTCCTTCCCTCTTCATCAACGATACGCTTTTTCCACTGCGAATCGCCACGGAGTGTAAATATAGCGGGTTTAATACAGTCAAGTTCTAAAAACGGCTTCACGACTAATGCGCCAAGAAAGAAGACCCGCTTCCATGCTTGAATCGAAGATGAGAGATATGCGAGGGTTCATTCACCGTTCTATGTCAGCGAAATCAAACATCTAAACCGATCGATGAAAGACACTCGAAGCCTCCGTGACGTCTTCAATGCTCCAAGTTCAATTCCACCTATCGCATATTGAGGCTTTCGTAAGACCCACTATCCATAAAATCAGAGTTCGCACGGTCCCTTTAACCTCAATCACGGACCAGGTACTTCCGAAAAATTTTACCAATCGAAGCGATCTTGCCGTATACTTGTTGGAATCCTGTTGTTCAATCGCTGTTAGCAGGTCTTTTGTGCCAACGCGATCATGATTGTGATTGTGGCATGGAGAAAGTTCTTGCACAGTCGGCTCGGTGCTTGTACAGCCCACCCGACACGTCACGTCGGTGCTTCAGACCCCCACTAGGGCTTTTTTTGGGTGCACAGGGACGCCTTAATAAATTAAGTACTCAAACTTACACGTCAATCTGGAGGGAAGCGATCTGCCGCCGCATACTGAGGGTGGGGCGAACCGTTCGAGCCTCGACCACCCGGGCTCTGGCACTTGATATCGGAGTCGCCTAAAAGCGTACTATCCCTTCTCACCTCATGGCAGACTTCTTTATGTCTTCGCAGAACCCACACTGATCATCCGTAGCCCTGCTAAGCTTAAAAAATAATTATCTCGTTTCATGAATCCTTTCAACCTGCCTTTTATAGCCGTTCGCATATTGAGGTTCGGGTCATTTGACAACTCGTTCTATAGTATAGGTGTCTCGAACTCCGGAAACGGAGATGACGGATCCACTACCGTCCATACATATGCTGCCGGAACGTGGAAATTCATCGGTGCGAGACATCGTCGAACTCATCTTGGTGGTCGGTGCTGGTACCGGCACTACAAGTCCCAGCATGTGGGAGAAAACACCAAAACCTCTTTACTCGGGGCTCTCTCGTTGAATTCATTATTCACCGGGGCCGGCGTGACATGCGATGTTGCTTTCTTCGGAACTTCGTCTGGTCCTGCGCTATAACTGTGATTGCGAACGCGCTGTGCGGCGCTGGTAAACCGACAGGCTAGCCGGGCCTTGAAAAGATCGAAGGCATCAGAGACGGGTAATCTAAGGACGCTGTAATGTCCCAACGCGATGTAGGTACAAGAAGATTCAATAAAACGACTAACTGAGAATAGTTATAGTTACCAGGAAGAAACAGAGATTCTACTATCGGAACATCGGTAGCGTAGTTCCCTTGTGCTATTGCGAGATTTCGGTAGCGCTGATCCTTCCGTTGGGATCCAATCTTATCTTTTCTGATAAGAGGATTCCATCGGGCTCGGTTCCTGTGGCGCAGTAAGACCTGCGAGAGCATATGGGTCACCGGGTCTCCTTGTCGACACGGTAGAACATGCTGAAGAAAACTCAGAGTGATTGGATTGGACAGGGGCTCCAGATGGTGATCTCAACCACGGTGCCTGCACAGGGTGGTAGTAAGAAGTGGAAGATGAAGAATTTTCGAAAGGAGAAATAGGCAGTGTCGGTACCGAAGGGCAATTCCACTCCAAAACCCCACCGAACGGTAGGTGTTGGACTACCACACGCTTTCCTAACACTTCAGCCTGCCGGAGAAGGTCAACCGGGTGTGGAAGGAGACATGAGTGAGAACGGTACCTCGTACATCTTGAATAATCCCGTGTTTACCTTACCCCAGTTGGGTACACTTGTAGCTATTGAGTAAAGTTGGGAAGAATGCTCATGAAAAGGACCTCGTTTAACATCGAGGATGCGCATAATCGACATAAAATACAAATTTGTGGGAGGAAGGGGACGATGGAGAACTGCTGAGACCGGTATTTCAGTCTGATCTATAATTGAGGAAATTAGGAAAAAGGAAAACATCAGAAAAGGGTGTGAAGAACCTCGAAGTTGGCCGCTACCAAATATATAGCCTAGGAACGAGGAATCATCAAGCCCCCACACGCCATGGCTGCCGGCGGGTTCGAGCATATAAACGTCCTGCAGTCTCCAGCAGAGTCGCAGATATCTCAGAAAGACGCCAAAGACGAGATCTCGTTCTTCCTGTGGAGTAGGCTGAAGGAAACGAACGAGCGTGAGACAGCAGAGAAACAGGGCAAAGGATGTCTCGTGGCCAGTGCCATAATCCATGCGCATGAAAGAGCCGAAGGAAGATAAAAAATATTGTCGGACATGAGTAACCACCGGAGAAAAATCTGTGGGAAGAAGAGAGAGAAGCAGTCCATCCACCTCCTGCATAAAATCGAGAAAGAAGGTGAGCGAGCGATCGTGGAATGGTATCCAAGCTGAAGCACTAACCTCTTCAAGACGCTTCCCCCAGGTACGAAAAGCAAGGTTCCCGAATCTCTGGGGTGTCTTTAGCGGCGGTATATCTGTTATCCAGCTGTCCAGAATATCCAAGAGAGAGATTAATTTTAGAACAGCCTTTTTGCCGTAGGGTTAATTTAACTGTGCGATACAGAGTTATAAGACACATGCCTGGCTGGCATTCGAGCTTTCCCATGGGAGACTATACCCGACTACCGCTTCATTCAGTCGGCGCAAATACAACAAGTAGTCCTCGTAACCACGGGTCGCTTTCCACGTTTCAACGGCTTCATCTGATTGTATTTTTTGGGTAGGAAGCTCGAGTTTTGGTACCTCTGAGAGTGGTATGCTGCGCAGCGGAGGCAGCTGATCTTTCATCTCTCCTTCTCGTGTGACGCCAGTTTGAGGATAATGGAGAGATGGAATCGATATCGGCAAAGACAGTGGCAAGGAATTGAAATTATCTGATCACATTATACACGTGAATACACGTGACTGACGCGTTCGTTACCCGGTCACGTCACACTGCTCGGAGTGGCACTTGACTCTTACCATCGTCCGGTCTTTCCCTTTATTGGGATAAAAAGTATTTGATTTATAACCATATTCTCCTCCAGTGGGAACGTAAATGGCTCCTTATGATGATTGGAACAAGGTGGAAGATGATGAGGATGAAGAATTGCAAGATATCTCTGTGAGTTCTGAATCTGTCTCCATTCTTCCTGAACACTAATCTGAGTTACGACACGTATCAGTACTTTGAATCCAAGAAGGACGTTATTCTTTTCTGTATAGATTGTTCTCCATCAATGCAAAAACTGTATGAAGATTCCAAAAACGAAGGTGTTTCGACGTGCCACCTCTACACCGCACTTGAAGCCGTCATGCGAGTTCAGAAGAAGAAAGTCATAGTGAGTCCGAATGACTCCGTTGGGATACTTCTATTCAATACAGTACGTGAAACCAACTCTAATTGCAACCCCCGAGTTTAATTGTGTTGCTAGACGAGAAAGAACAAGAAGAACGGAAATCAAGGCTCAGAAATAAAGAATAATACTTTTCTCTACCAGCCCATCGCTCCCTTGAGTGCTCCAGCCATCCAGGAACTGGTTCATCTCCTTGATGGTTTGTTGTCCCGTCTCTGGTAAAAACAGACTCGCAAACAAACATTGAATAGCTTCACGAGATGACCCTGACGAGTTGAACAAAGCGTTCCCTCCTTTGAGTGACAAGACAGTGCCAATGGGAGATGTGTTCACCAGCTGCAACTGGGTGTTACGAGATGGGTGAGTCACTTGATGACTGTGATGCATAACGACCCATAACACGGACCAGAGCCCCCAAATCTGCCACAAAACGTGTTTTCCTTATCACTGACGAAGATGACCCACATTCCGGACCCGGGAGTAAACAGCTCATCACATCAGCACAGACGACTCTCACCGTACGACCAATCCTGTCCATCACAGTAAGCCATCGTGTAATTAATGCTTTCTTAGGACCTTACACAAGCCGGGGTGACGGTAGAACCGTTTTTCCTCAGTACCGCCGAAAAGCCGTTTAATCTATCGAAGTTCTACTCTGTTAGTGCTTTTCATTTAGTTCTAGTCGCATTGTTCACCATGCTCTCAGTCTGTTCTTGCTAACAATCTTACCGATGATGACGAAGAGAACCACGACATCCTTCCAGAATCTGTCTTTGTAACTCTTGTTGATGAACTCATACTCCAAATGTGTTTTCATGAAGCATCTAAGCGGGCTCAATTCAGTATTCCATTCCAACTCGCGAACGGCTTCACAATTGGTGTGAAAGGGTCGGATTGTGGTCTTCATATCACTATTGTTCGTGCTAATGCGGTCATCTCAGCTTCGCCTTGGTGACGGAACAAAAGAAAGGGGCATACAAATATTTCGCAGATCTCGGAGACAGGATGGAGGTAGCTAACGTGCGAACATCTTATATCGATGAGGTGCGGTTGCCTTCTTCAACGTTTATGTCATAGCACTGAGAATGCGTAGGAGCGCCAAGCTGAGGTGGATAAAACTAACATTTTATATGGCACGAGCGGTGGTATTACTGGAGATGACGATGACAACGAAGGTGATCCCGGCGTCAGAGTCGTCCAATCCGGGCAGCGAGTAAGGTTCTTTTACAAGGGCTTAAGGTTTTATTTAATTTATATAAGCCCTTTTACACACCGGAGGAAGTACGATCGTTCCGTACTCTGGGGCTTGAGCCAAGTAGGTATCACCACTCTGAACAGTTGTGGTGCTGCGATTGACCAATTGATAGTCATCAAGTTACTTGGTTTTAAGGACAAAGGGGAACTACTGTTTGAAGACAACATTAAACACTCGTTGTTTATTCATCCTGATGAAACAGTGAGTGTACTGGTTCTACGTCACGTCGGAATCGCTAAGTGGGTATACCAGGCTTACTCGGGAAGCAAGCGAACCTTTAGCGCTCTGCTGAAGTCCATGGTAAACAAGAAGAAAATAGCTATTGTTCTGACCTTGACGAGGAGAAATTCTTCGCCTACTTTTTGCGCCCTTCTGCCACAGGTAGGTCTAATGTGGTCGCAGCCAACAAGAGGTTCATCCCGCTCTACAGGAGGAAAAAGTGGACGAAAATGGCTGGACCGAACCTGCAGGGTTCCACCTCATCCCTTTACCATTTGCAGATGACATCCGCGAGGCAGGTGTCCGGGAGGGCTTTCGTGGTAGGTCATCATAGCTCCAACTCTGTCGTACGGAACTTGACGTGTCTCTCCAAAAGCCACCGAAACGCTCAAGAACGCCGCTCGCGCATGGATCGATAAATTGCCCATGAAACAATACTACACGGATTCATATCCTAATCCCGGTGCGTGATTCTCCATCTCTGTTCCCCGATGATCTCATACGTTCATACCAGCATTGGAGTATCACAATGCGCAGCTCCAAGCTAGTGCATTTCATGAGCAGTACGACCCGGGGTCCTTTCACGACGTCACTGAACCCCCTTTAGATGGTATCCACAAGGTTTGTTTGAAGGTGGAGGTTGTCTGTTCTGTTTTTTCATTGATTCTGTCGTTATATTAGCGTGTTGGAGATCTGATTACGAAGTGGAAACAAGCTCTGGTTGACGACGAGTCGGCTAATGTTGTGGCTATCCCCAAAACAGTTGGGACGAAGCGTAAGGCGGTACGTGTGCCCCAGGCCTTCTAGTGCGCGGTGCATCGTTGTATTCATGACCCGGCCGTAAATAGGACATGCCAGTCGACGAAGCGGAGATTCGGAGTAAACATACGTCGGGGTCATTGGCCAAGGTGGGCAGCTTCTATCGTCTAAAGTAGATGTCCGTTGATCACCTTCTCTTCACGTACCAGCTGCGCGTGGATCAGCTCAAGGTGGGCTTGTGTTTTGATAGATTCGTTGTTTACGCAGTAACGGCTATTCACAGGATTTCTGCAAGAGTAAAAGTTTGCCCGTCTCAGGGAAGAAAGCTGACCTCGTTGATCGTGTCAGCGAGTGGTTAGATGAGCATAATTAATGTTATTGTGTTTATATTTTCCTTGATGTGTATCTCATATTGGATCAAGTTTGATGAGCAGGATAGACTGGTGATTGGTGACCGTGATCTGTCTCCAGGATGCAGAGGGCGAATTCTGATAACTACTTGGCAATTATTGAAGCCGTCCAACTCACCAACTTGGCAACCAAACAATAGAGGAGAAAATGCTGCAATCGGTATTTAAATGAGTCCCTGAGTGCCTCTCCGACTCGGACTTTCGTACACTCGGGGTAGCACTAGTCGAGAGATTAACCCTCGAGAGTTAAATCATGTTCAGCCGATGTCCCTAGTGCTGAGGCCCTGTCTTTGAAAAAAAAAAAACCCATAAATCTTCTGATGAGTTTTCAGAGTCATGATATCAAAAAAATAGTCAACCGGCACCCAGGCGGCACATTATTTTCTCTCGAGGCTGCGGAGTAATATTAATCGGCACTTGTGAAACACCGAGAGATAATCTAGGGTACATACATCCGCATATGGTGCTGAACACCGATCGAGGTTGCACGTTTTCATTTCTCGAGGAAATAAGTTCCTTTTGCGTCAAGCATGAATGAAGGGAGGGGTTCCACCGAGAGTTTCGGGTCTGGCTCCGTGGCTAATGGCCACATCTCGTCTATACCATTCTTAAACACAACGACTTGGGCCGATGGAGATAGTTATGCAGTCACCTGCCGGGGAGCAAAAGCATCCTCGCGCAAAGGAGAGGCTGGATTGGGGAGGTCTTTCCCGTGCACCCTGGCAACAGGCGTACGGGTAGTCAACTTTCAAGTTTAGCGAGTCGTCTCGGTCTAGTGGGATTGAGTTCAATTTCGTCCGTAAAATTCCCCAAAGAAGACAAGTAGAATAGATCCAAAAATAATTGTTATGTTACACATGAGCCGAGGTGATCGAGGAAAGAGAGCTGCTGATGCTGGACCCCGCTTCAAAGACCAAAGACCCTCAGCCACGGGTTTAGTATATAGCGTTGCCTTCCAAAACCCACTGGCAGACGAATCTGGCTTTGTGCGCCTGTTCTCCATATGCCTACTTTTGGGGTTCGGTTAACTCTGTAATCCCCGTCTGTCGTCGCTGGCGCTGGTTTCCCTGGTACAAATAAATGCGTTAGTGACCGCGATGGTGTAAGTGCCGTCAGCTGGCAGTTTTTCTCGAATGCTAGTAGTACCTGAGGTCGTGATGCGCCAGCCTACGTCTCCGTTTCACCTCGGACCGAGTGATGGAAGTGTATTACATATATCAAGTGTTTGGCACAGAGAGTATCACGGCCTCAGTATAGGAGAACTCAAAGAGCGCTCAGTTCCCGTCTTTATGATATGTACTCACATGGCAACATCGACGAAATGTGACCATCACGATGTCCAATGAGCAGTTCAATGTACGGGGGCGCGGACCTATGAAAAACTCAGCGATCACGGTGGGTTTAGTGGGTGTACACGTATACGGATATCGGCGGGATCATGACAGTGGCATGCGGAATTCTGCACAATTACTTACTGACACAACTGCCAAGATATCGCCGCAGGCTTCACCGGCACGGTGCAGGGCTGCCAGGAACATTTGGGGTACACGCTACAGTCCGGCAAATAAAGACAGAAATCTTCAATGGAACCCGACGGGCATGGCTTCTTTAGCACCGACATGAGCCACTACGGCACTATGTAGGACGACAAAAAATAGCTGATTGAGCGTATGTCGTTAAATCTTCTCCATCTGTCGTTCTAAAGATTTACAGTTTCCGCTTCCAGCGCCACAATGGCTCTAGACTATACCCCTTTGCGAGAGAAAACCCTTCTGAACAGTCTGGTGGCCCAGCCTCGGGTTTGGGACTCGGCACTGACTTCGAAAGACAGGTTGGTGGCCGGGCGGTGGTGCGAGAGGGACACCGAGGATACTGGGAATTACAGCAAGCAGTTAATGAACAATTTCGTTGGAAGGATGTTGAAAAGGCCTTACAGTTCCTGTCACCCCGTATGCGGCGTTTCCAGTATTTATGAATATAATTGTCGTCATCCATAACTAAGAAACTCATGGTGTCATCGTCATCAGAGTTCCAAGCTGAAATCTCGTTGTCATGAGATGCCAGGGTTCAAAGAATGATAAGACTGCACCAACCGCGTCTAGTTGGAAACCAATGGGAGCCATACGTGGTCTGGGGGTCCGCTGTCCTGGGCCTGTTCATTGTAGCAAAAATAGTGCTACTATTGGTGCAGAACGGCGTCCTTAAGGGAGAGAAAGTCGACCAGGAAGACGTCAGATGTGACAAAGTCGGCTTTTATATACTCGTCGGCCTCGCCAGTGATTGGTTTAACGCACAGCACAAGGGCGTGCGGTGGACAAAAATGTTGACAAGACCACCATGCATCCTGCGTGATGCGAAGAAGAGTCGCTCAAGTCAGCCAAAGCGGTTGAAGACGGTACATAGAGTTTTTGTTGTTTTCGGAAGGACATCAGGCGTTCGTGGCAAGACATGACGTGTGAGCGACGTCGCGGGTGCGGTCCGTGCGAACGGCGAAATACGTTCCCATCACGCGTTTAATGAGGCTGACAAACTTGTGGGTTGGGTAGGGCCTTTTTCGAAGATAGCAGACTATGGCTGCCGTAGGCGGAAGTCCAAAAGAAATTAAAGACTCAGAAGAACCCTGGTGTGCTGTCAAAGGGCTATTTAATAACCGGCCATACCAAATGAACAAACTCACAAGCTTCGACAACAAATGAGCATGCTATATGCACCCATGAATGAATGATCCCTGAAGGGGAAATCTTCAAGTCTAAGGTTCGGATTTGAGTTTAGGTTGAGCTCTGGACTCGGCGTAAGGCGAACCGCAGAGAGTCAAGACTGAGAAAGGTCCCTCAGGGTAGGGAAAATGTGTCACTAGTGAGGAAATTTTGGCACCGCGCGAAAACAATGTGGTGGAAGAAAGCAGGAAGTTATCAACTCAGAATGATCAGGTCCCCGGGCCGTTCTATCACCAGCCAGGTTGAATATCAAGTTAGGGGCGTTGCTTACGCCTCTGTCAACAACATGGCAATTGTTTCAACATTAGGATTCGACACGTTACGAAAGATAGAGTGTCGCCTCTCGAGAGCTATTGAAGTGGGGTTTGGTCACCAGTGCCTCAATTACGGTAATTTCGGTAACGGAGCAACTCGTTTTCCATGTCCCACTGCACGAGTGATAAGCGTGCTTGATGACAACACATGAATCTTGGTTCCAGACTCGAGGCGAGTGGATAGATTTCTAACAAGTGCGATCTCATAAATCCGTTTGAGGTGACTACGCTGTTCCGCTTGGCCCACGGCCGAATATCGAGGCTGTTTACCTGGGTGAGTAGCCGGTATCGAAATTCAACCAGGTACAGATGCGCTCGGATAGGTAAAGTCAGGTCTTTAGCTCATTTGATTTGTAGTAGCAGTGTCGTGTGAGGGTGTGTCATGAATCACAAAGGTCCATCAGCATAAGGTTCGAAAAGTCATGCAAAGGTCGTAAATACTGCAGCGCCGGTTCATCAATGTCCTTGCCTAAACGAAACTAACCCTCAAAACACCTTTCCTATCCCAGGACGGCATAGCGGAGCGGACACAGCTGTCCATGCCCAAGTGTAAGTCCGGGTAGAGTCTCCCGTTCACCACGATTAGCTGGATTAGCTGTAGCTCGGCGAACTGAGGGCTGGACAGCACCTTGTCTAGGTATTTAAGGAACGGCTCGTCTAAATGGAACTGACGGGAGGCGGCGAAGGCGATATCGAGGACCCGAAGGCAGGGCGAGGATATTCGTAAAAGCACATGATTGAGCCATGGAATGAGGGAGAGCACACGGAAAGGAGAGGAGAGACTAAGCCTTCGAAGGGATGTGTTGGAGGAGAGGTCCACAGTGGATATGATCGTATCTGATGATATATCCGCTATTCAAACCAAAATGAGAATCAACGCCATTTTAGATGACAGGTGGGGGTTTCTTACCTAGCGACACGATTTCCAGATAGTTGAGAGACGAGCCTAAAGATCGTAAGATTGTAGAAGGATCCGTGTATCGCGAAACATGAGCGCCGATTGTTGCAGTCAGTTCATCACCGCGCTTCGGTGAATGGCAGGCCCAGTGGAGACTCTTTCTCAGGAATGTCCCTGCCCCCCTTAGTGAAAGCGCGCTCTTTTCGTCGCCCATCATGATTTTATCTGCCAACAATCGCTCAAGCACAGGTTGCGGGTCCCCGAATTCAATGTCCTGGAACACGACGTGACGCAGAGCTGTGAAACCTGCGACGAGTTCGGCAAATTGTGAATGTCGGGGAAAAGAAACACAGGACAGCTCCAAGGAGTTGACGGTGTCAAGGGACAGCATTAGTGATAGGATAAGTGATCCGGCGAGGGCTTCCCAATTGGTGTTCTCGAGGATTAGTACCGAAGCGTTGCCAATGTCTTTGAGGCCCTGGAGGACGCGAGCCAATGCTTCGACCTGGGATGAATTCCATGATACGGCATCATGATGCTGATGCGATCCCACAATACGTATGCGACGAGCACGGGGGTATATGGTGAAGAATGAGAAAGGATTATCACAGAAAGAGCTGAATGTTTCGACGGAAGTACGTTGGAGCCGAATTGACGAAAAGGCATGGAAGTGGGTACGTGACCGCCACCGTCTGCAGACAAAGCTGCATTTCTTGAGATTTTTTAAATCTGAGCTGAGCTCGTCGATGATTTCTTCCTGCAGTTCGAGAGGAAGCACAGCGGTATGATGCTTCGGGTAGGCGTCGACGATGGAGGAAACTGCCCGAATGCCGTTGCTAGTCTAAAAAAAGTTTAAATCAGCTTTATATGAGTCTAGGCTTGACCCCGCCCGAGCTTACCATGTTTGTCGAATATGTTGGCCAATAGGTGTTCTGCAATAGCTGGTGGTGGACGACGGTGTGGAAAGATGATAATGTACGACGTGAACAGAACCAGGAAGAGTGTGGGGATAATGACTTTGCGGAGTTCTATGTAGGCATTTATGTGAAACCGAATAGCCGCTCCCGTCATGCGGGACTCCAGGAGGACATTAGACTCGGGAATACGCAACCAACAGCACCGCGTCCTGTCACATCTGAAGCAGCGATTTATTTACCTTTTATTCCAACAGAAGAATAGACGGGAGACAAGCGAAATTGAACCATACCAAGGGCCAAAAAGAAAAAATATATTGACCGGGCCACGAAGCGGTTGTTTGTATTCTCCGGAGACAACATGATCATCAGCCTGAGTGAGAATGATCGGCAATCATCGGATGCCGTGTTGGGCCGCGGTACCTGCCGAAGCTGTACATCTTATCCGATAAACGATTAATCAGCCATGGCCAATTACCACCAAGTCGTCTCCCCTTCCCATTTCCAGCAGCTCCTCTCCGCCGACCTCACAAGAGTATCGCTCATCAACTTTTGGGCTGAATTTGCGGAGCCATGCAAGCAAATGAACGAGGTCGTTCTCGAACTGTCCAAAAAGTACCCTGCGCTTCTTTTTCTCCAGGTACATTTGCAAAATTCCTTCGTTTTCCCATATCCTGATCTTTGCGTCTTCAGGTCGAGGCAGAAACTCAGCAAGACATTGCAGAATCCTTTGACATTGATGCCGTTCCGTCTTTTGTTATCCTGAGGGTGCGTTACATTATCTTCTGCTTCGGGCTAGCTGTGAATCTGGTATCAGGGTCATACCTTACTAGACCGGATATCTGGAGCAAATGCTCAAGCGCTTACCACTGCCATCGCCAAACACGCCGCGTCGCCGTCTATCAGCCCCCTCTCCAAAACTGATCTCCCCCCGGCCAAGGCCGTTGACATTGTCAGTGAGAAGAAAGAGACAGGAGAGGAACTAGAGAAGCGTATGCGGGGTCTGATGACTCAGTCCAAGGTGGTCCTGTTCATGAAAGGCAGCCCAGACGCCCCTCGCTGCGGATTTTCCAGAAGGATCACGGGACTGCTGAAGGACCAGAACGTGGAGTACACACATTTCGACATTCTCTCTGACGAAGACGTTCGGCAAGGTATGTGGGGCTTAAGTTATTCTTGAATATTGTCCGATTTATCTATCTTCTTAGGTCTTAAAAAGCTTAATGACTGGCCTACGTTCCCCCAATTGATTATCAATGGTGAATTTGTCGGTGGCTTGGATATTGTGCAAGAAATGATTGACAATGGAGAGTTTGCCGCCGCTATCGCTTAGATTGATCGTAAGGCCTTGTAGTTTGTACTTATCATTGTACATCAGCTTCAGTAAAGCATACGTATGGTATGTTTAATAAATAATTTAACAAGCGGCTATCTGACAGTCAGTTAGGAAGATCAGATTATCTTATATATCCCTGGAGCTTGAATCCGTTGTCTTTCCACATCTTCTCGATGCGAACAAGACTGTCGACCGAGTCCAATACCGTCTTCTCCCAAGGGACGAACGAGTCAGGCTTCATCCCAATTACCGCCTCGATCCTCTTCCAGTCCAATGGGAGGGTGTTGGAAGCCCATTCTGGCGCAATACGGGCATCGGCGAGGCGTTCCTTGAGTTCTGGGCGTTCTCGCGCTATAATCTCGATTGCTGCCCTGTACGAGCACTCGTGCGGACACACTATAGCCACCCTCTTTCGGCCGATCTGGGACGAAAGGGGCGACTCAAGGGCGAGAACGTGTGCTCTGGCAGTGTCACGAACATCGATTGCCCCCGGGGCAACAGGAAAAGCGGTCGTGTCTGGTCGAAGACAGGAGTACAAAGTGGAGTTGGTGGAAAGTGCGTCAAGGTCCGGTTCAGGAAGGAGGTGCTCATATCCTGGGGCGAAAGGACCGTAATTAAATGGTGGCCCAACTAACGGGTATCAGTACACTGCGGTAGGTGAATGTTGGTTTAAAACCTCCGCACCGAGGGTAACATCAATCTCAGGATGAATATTGGAAAATTCGACTACGGCCAGGTCGGAATATTTCTTTTGGGCTACGTAGATAAGAAATGGATGTCCGGAGGCTATGGCCTCCTCTTTGGTGATTGCGTTCCAAACTTGAACGACTGCGAGTTAGGGTTTGGTTTAGAGAACTATCACAGGGTACTCACCATCTGCGTCATATGGACCCTGCGGGAATTTATAGGTCAAGACAGAGCTTGTAACGACTGCCCTCGGAACTTTGGCTCTAACGGCCTCACGTAGTACGTGAAGGGAACCTTCAATTGCAGTCTTCGAGTTGATGATCAACCGCTGGTAACCATTACACAGCCCAAGAGAAGAATACACTCACTCGTAAGGCTACTTCAGCGCTAACTCTTCCTGGAAGGGGCGCCGCAGCATGAATAATCCCGTCGACTCCTGGGTAGAAGCTAACTTTTTATATTTTTATTGAACATGATGATCATGCTGTCTGACCTTTGAGGATTCGACTGAAATTTCCTGTACAGACGTCACGGACTTCTACGACCTCGAAATTATCGCGACTATAATTAGACGATAACAGGGCTCTCTCTAGCAGCTCGATTTTTCTGCCTCTGGCGGCCCTGCAGAGGGATGGTCAGGTGAGGAAGGTGGCCACCGAAAAGGATAAGCGTACGCTCGAACGTTGTATCCTCTGTCCAGCAGCTGGGTCAAAATATGGAGTCCAATGAACCCAGTCCCTCCTGTCACCTATCCTATATTCAAAGCAGAATTCCTAAGCCTGATAGAAGGCCCACGAACGAATATTAGTTTACGGGTCTTGGTCGACATCTTGCGAGTGGTAGGAGCCATAAAAAAGTCTCCAGAGGTAAGCGTGCGAGGAGAAGGTAAAGACGGAGTAGCGCTGGCATCTAATATTTCTTTATATGTCTTTCCATCGACATGGCCTTTGTCAAAATTTCACCGACTGCCAGTGAACGTCAGGCAAACGGATACTATCTCGCCTATAAGCAGTTCGGCATACCCGAATCCCGAGAAGAGCATCTAGACCTTGTTTTGAATTGCATTGTGTCGTTCACTGACCGAAACCTCCTGATGAAACGCAGTGATTCAAGCTGAGAATCACAAAGCAGCCTCGGGCTTGTCCTACCCGTGCCCGACTCGACCAAAATGGGCCACTGGACAGCCACAGAAACGTGACTAGCGCGTCTGACCTCGAAAATGGAAATCCAGTCACGAGTTTTTCTTCCTTCCCGTCAACACAATGTCTGCTGCCTAGCATGGTCCAGATATCCGTGAAAGACTCGTGAGTACCATTTGCTCTGGTGAGACACGAGAAGGGAGTCTTTTGTACTCGTAGTCTCTGAACTTCGAGGCGGACCGCTGACTAAAAGCTTAGGGAATAATGAGCATACAACGGTCTTAGCGATTGCACAGCACTATCCAGACGATGATATCCGGTCGCGACCTTGATCCGTATGGTACGCAGCTTGCTACCACCGGTGGTAGAGTACCTGAAGGTTTTGACATGTGGGTGGATCATACTTCAGAATTACCTCTACGTCGTCCGGGGCATCGAAACGTTGGAAGAGGAAGTCGGTACAGCTGCGGCCGGTGAGCTCTACCAAATGCGCTGGGGCCCTACACGACTTCCAATTTCCGGCCTTCTTGGCTTGTTCGCGGTTGTTTACCTCCAAAGTGATAATCTCGCGAAGTGTTTCATTAAAGCGGACCGAGTGCTCCGGTAGGCAGAATAGACCTTCTGGCATACGTGCACTATCACACTACTTCTCTATGAACCCCGGGTTTGACTCAAATTCTCTACGGGTGCTGGCGAAGATGTCGACTTCGTAACCGCTTCGAGCAGAGTTTGCACAAGAGGTTTTCCGGGTCTACAAGACCGGCGACTACGGCGCTGCTAGTCGTGCATCCAAGCGATTTCTGCGGCACGGTGTCAATATTGATCTCGTCAACGACAATGGGTTCACTCTTTGAACGACCATCACAACATCACGTAAGGGACCAGCGTTGAGAGAATCCACGAAGCTTGTTGTTTCGGAGGATGCCAGACGGAGAGTACTGAGGGATGTGTGTTCTGCGACATGTGTACGGATGGGGAAGAGCACGACACTGGCATGCTGTGAGAAATGCGAAAATCGAAAAAGTTCGGTTCTGCCTGCCGGGGCTGCGTGTTTGCCAGGCTTTACAAGAGAAGACTTGCAAGAAACCTTAGGCTATCCGATAAGTGCCTTGCATTTCCGATTACTTTCCGTCTACTAACCGAGTGTTGTGTCGTTTAGACCAGGAGAAGTTGTCTGATGTAGGCTATCTCCATAACCGTCGTTTGGCAACGTTGTTGTAACTCCGCGAGTGTGAGATTACGGAGACCAGGTGTCTGGCTGTTGACTGGACAGTGATCAGGTCGCTATGCCGAACGAATCATCAAAGTCTCGATATGATCCGGCCCAAGGAATATCCGCGCACGAAGTACCTTGCTTCATGCACCGATTTAATAAAGGCTCGGAGCAGTCTAATAATCATCCATGGCTATCTATGCGGCATTCTGCTCTTGTCCTACCACAAAACTCGGTTTCTACACTGTGGACGACTCGCTGGCCAAAATCCGGGGTTTAGGCAAGGATGTTGCTATCACCATCAGAACCTCGATGGTTTCTGCACTCTTACAGCTTCGACATGTGATGCCGTTACCCAGAGCAAGCTTTAGACGTTTTGAGTACTGGTGGTCCGGTACCCCGCATCCTCAGACGGCCTCCGCGACGCTGTTTTCATAAGAAGAACATCGATCGCTGGGCTTGGAGTGCGTAACCTTGGGCTGACTGCAGGGCGTAGAACCAATCTACACCTCGTTTCAGTAGTTATGCCGAAGGATGTCTCTCACTCCAGTGACATTTGATCCCCTCCACGACATCTATTGCGTTCGGGCCGTGATTAACCTAACATGGATGAATTAGCGATACCAGGCCTGTGATCTGCAGGTACCATACATTTAATGTTCCGTCCTCAATGATGTACCATTGAGTTTCTGTCGCCTCAAGGATCCAAATCGCTTTACCCTCCAACTTGCATCACATGCCAGGAAATACACGCAGAGTACTCCTTATCCTAGACGCCCAAAAGGCTGCGCTCTCCCCTCCACCCACAGGGATCCCCTCCTCAGAAACAGTCAGCAAGAATATCATGCAGATACTAGAAACCGCTCGGTCAGCAACCCCACCACCATTGATAATCCATATTCGTACCGCAGGCGATGTAGGGGAGCCCGACGAGCCAAACACCCCAGGATGGGAGCTCGTCAACCCCCCGTTACCAAGCGAGCCAGTGATTGATAAGAAGAAGAACAACGCCTTTGCTGGGACGATTCTCAGCGATCTCATAGTGTCTGATGCGGAAATCGTCGTTGTCGGATTGCAGTCCGATTTCTCTCTGAGAGCTAGTGAGGCGACTCGCGTTTTTACTTTTTTCTCACTTTGGAGATCCTGATTTCTGTGTAGCGTGTAGTGCTGCATTGGATCGGGGGAATGAGGTGTTGATGATTCGGGGTGCCCATGGGACGTATGATCGCTTAGAGGTGCTTTTCGGGGAGGGGACTACGGCGGCAAACACGGTTGAAGCCGAGACGGAGGCTGAGCTGGAGGAGGCTGGGGTTTGCATTTTAGAGATGAAGGATGTGCCGGGTATCTTCAACAATCGGTAGTTTTGCGTTTTACATTTCGGGGTATGTGGCCGTGCATTTCTAATAGCCGGAGATGTCTCACAGGTTCGGGGGAACGAATCCAATAATGTTTAGCGGTCGGGAAAATCGTTCAAGTGCGGTGCTTGATCATGCATCCGGCGAGTAGGGCGCCTATTCTGGTCCCAGTGCAAATCAGTACACGATCTAAGCGCTCAGTGGCATGAGGCTGTCGCATCCGTCCGTTGTGAGTGCTTGTTAAGCTGCCAGACTTCTCATCAGGGTCGTCTAAAATCTTCTCATACACGAAAAGCGGTGGCGTTTGGAACGCTTACCTACCCTACGGTCGAGAGCGTTATATGGGAACGCGTAAGGCAGATTCTCGAAGGTGTATCTAGCACTCCATCGCAACTGTCAACAAGATGATTGCCAGGCATCCCTTTATTGATGGTCTCGTTCAAGTTTTCATATTGAACTATACAGCTGACGGCAGTGAAAGTTGTACCCCGGCGAGATGCGAGTGATTAGTGGTATTAGGATAGGGCCAACCGCCAGGCAATCACCGTCGCTTAGCCTCGCCTCTGACTTTACCTTTTTTGAAGGAAGGAATGAATGATAGGTCCTTCGGGGAATAATAGCATTCCATGGAAGGCCGTCAACTTCAGTTACCGAGCGAAGATGTGTCTTTTGTGGCAGGCACTTGGCTTAGCCGTCGGCCTCGCAGAGACCACCGCCATCTTTGCAGCAGGCATATGCATAGGTCCAAGCGCTTGAAAATATCGTTTCATGACACAAGCCAACAAGGGGGAACACACTACAAGCGCTAGCAATTTAGATCGCGCCATTCACGTATTTCAGTAAATTCTGACGCGCGTACTGAAACGGTGCCCTGTAGAGTCATGACAGGCGCCTCATAGCATAGCAAGGATAGAATGCAGCGCCTTGGTATGCGATACTGAGTATGATCCGGCTATTCCTGCCGTGCCTTACCTCCTTAATTAAACGCAGGAAAATGCGATCCAGTACCTTCGCATTCTCTCACTCACTGAAACACCCAATTCATCCTTCATCCTGTCAATTCTGCAGCCGTATGTCATAATATATATTCTGAGATATGTATGTTACATGCTTTAAGA
This sequence comes from Armillaria sp. CMW 4456, assembly GCA_028551335.1. NCBI lineage: Eukaryota > Fungi > Basidiomycota > Agaricomycetes > Agaricales > Physalacriaceae > Armillaria > Armillaria sp. CMW 4456. The sequence continues at coordinate 164,054 of JANDKJ010000183.1, forward strand.
AAACTGTTCAGGATTTAGGGCCCCTACAGACTCTGCGAAAAGTCGAGTAGAGGGGCAGATTTGGCAGAGGTGGCCGTTATCAGTCAACGACTCACTGTAAAAGCTGAAAGAGGGGAGAACTTTCGGGTTCAGGATATCTGCTAATAGGACGACGGCAAACCAATTAGAGATCATAGGAAAAGAAGATTGACTCGGAATTCAAACTGAAATGTTCGCATCATGTGATATAAGCACGTGATACATAACCACTGACTCGGACTCGGACTTCGAGATATTTTATTCAGTTTCTAGTACCGCGATTATCTATAGAGCCGGATCGCCACGCTGCTCGGTTATGTGCAACCAGCTCGCAAGGCGTCAGGCAGCATGCTGATTTGCATAAAGAATTCAAATTATGAATCTCTGACTCGGATTGTGAAGACGTCGTCTAGCGAGGCTTTGGCGAGGCTTCAGGCCAACTTCACGCACTTCAATGTCAGCAACATCGTAGTTCAAACACCCTGCAGAGCCGACAAAGCAGCACAAATGCACTGAATCAGGTTTGAATCCCATGTCAGGTAGGCAAGTTTAAATTGTCGTTATGTTCTGCAAATTATTTCTCATATATTACAGGAGGACACGACGGAACCGAAGATACACAGATTTGTACATAAACTACATTTATGATGCTGGCCGACGAAAGTAGCAGTAAACGAAGGTAACAATGGTGGGAGAGAGTGGGCTGTAAGGACTGGAATTTTAACCCTTATCGAGTTGCAGTGGGTATAAGCTCCCCATATTCTAGTGCCGAAATTCGGAGTGCATGGCCCAACAGAAGTTTTGTGCGGACGAGGGGTGGGTGCAGCATGGCAATGGTGGAAAGGTTCGTTATTTCAAACCACTGCAACAAAATCAGCACTCATTCATACCGCACAGACCACTACGAGCCCGTACCATTCTGTACCAGAGGCAATTTCCCTTCTTCACTCATTTCCTTCCCACGGCGCGCCTCGTTCTCATCCAACTGTGTTTCCGACAACGGGTCACCAGACCAACCCAGCAACCTTGTCCTCCTTTGGCGCATTTTCATCACCACTAGCACAGTGATGAACAGCAAGGTTATTGCTGCTATGATGACGATCAGGGCTGGGGTAGTGGGCGGGGGAGGCATCGTTTGGGGTGATGATCAAGCAGGCCAAGAACCGTCTTATCATGGCGCGACATGTGCATTCTGTCGCTATTTCTGGGAGACGTGGGACAATTCTAGGATCTCCAACAGAGGGACTGCCGCCGAGTGATGAGCGTGGGACCGTCGAGTATTCACTTGGTGGTCTTGCACGAACATCTAGGCGGTTCTCTATCAGCAACACTTCTCTTTCTCATCGTTTACCGTGTGTCTTCCCTTCTTTCATCGGCTCTCCTTTCCTGCCATGTCACCCTGACCCTCAAAATATGATGGTCCGTGAAATGCTATGAGAGAAGAAGTCTGTATCAGGGGCATTGTCTCGGTCCTCTGACCTTCCGGCTAGTTTTTGAGAGAGCGAGGTAAGTTTCCGTACATTCCATCATTTACCAGGAACTCAACGAACTTCGGCAGGTGCTCCGGTCCTACACATGTTAAGGGGCAATCATCTGAAGGAATGAGCCGTACGCCCGAGACTATGGATGGATATCTTTTTGATTATTGAAAACTTACAGTGAGCTTTATCACCGTGCCGTCCTGATATGTTCTAACGCCGCCCTCAATTAAGGGAGGATCATGCACTCACGGATCCGGGCCAACAAAGTACATGCTTAGTCCACAGGAACTTTCGCGCCTCTCTATCCCAATCACCGATGTCCCCTCGTCGTATGTTGTGCCTCATTCTCATCGGACTATCCCAGCGGTATTTGCGGCATGCAGCTCCTAGCGTGCAGCTGGATTGCTTGTCACCGGGCACAGCTCAAGAAGCCGCCCTTTTCAGCGAACACCGCTGGAGACGGAGATCCCTCCGGGAAAGTCGTCGCTAGCTCACAGCCGTTTGCATTATCTCTCAAGCATTTGTCCGATGGATACCGAATGGACGGCAGGCACTCCAGGAACCGATAATGTTGTTCGTCGTCTCTTCCTTCGACGACCGCAAGTTTTTGTGATACGGGCAGGCGCCTCTTGGAATAATATTCGCACATAGCGGTGTCTTTCCCGACCGCGATTCACCGTGCGAGCTCTTTCAGAGGTTTCCCCAGCAGGCGTCTATATAGATGACAGGACGTCTATCATCTACTTTCGTGTGATTCGCACGTTGTCCTCGTCATCTCTTTCGACAGTAAGGCCAGTAAGCACAGGGATTTTTATTTCTGGAGAGAGCATAGGGTGCACGTCTCAGCAAGAGTTGTCGAGTCTTAGTGTAACACTACTTCTCGCGTAGCAACCTTGTGAATAGAGAGTCGACAGCCTGGATCATCAAGACTGGGCCCATTATATATTGTCGCGTTCACCCGGCCCTTTCCCTGCCCCAGGTTTCAATCCATATACGCGCCGAACAGGTTCTATTGTTACTCTCGTTCTGCTCCCCATGGCAATATCGTTGAGAAGAATCCCTCGCATGAAGCCCAGTCCCGGCAAGGAGATGGTCGAAGAAGCATCCTGGCTTCGACATCTGAAGCCTATCATCCCTCGACCACATCCAGTCAACCGGGTATCCCCCGTACGCCGAGTTCGAAGAGAGACTTCGAGAAGGGCACAACTCAAGAGTCATTTCCTCGTTTATCGCTCTACCTCCGGAACCTGCAACCGTGGTTCCAATATAGCCAGTCCCATATTATGATATGTCCTTGTCACATGGAACATTGGCATACCCATCACCTCTCGCGCCTTACGCAACGAGGCAGTCAAGTCGGCCAGGACTCAACGATGAATATCTTCGTAGCATTCATTTGAGCGTGTGTATGAGTGTCGAAAGACCACCATGAAGAGTGCCCTTGAGTAGTTAGTTTTCAGTGAAGCATTCCCACTTGCATATATACCAGAGAAGAGTCGCCTGCGGACTCCAGCGGCGCCTATCTTTGCCATGTCTGAAGCACTCTTCACGTACGAGGGACAACCCTTCTGCGGCGACTCCGATCGATTAGCCGGTATTGTATTCTAAGCGTGAGTAGTCCATCGTTTGAAGGGATTAATCACGTAGAGAAAATCTCTTTCAATATCAAGGTCGTCGCTCTCAGCTTTTCATATATAAACTGCACTTTCTAGGATTGGTCATGGCTTTCTCGATGATTCTCCCTCCTGTACACGGGCTTCATGCGAGTTCAAGGGATGAAGCTATGCGGTTGGACTAGTTGGCTCCTGCTGCCGCACGACGTTTACCTTAGGGCAGCTAGACAGCTTCCAAACTGGGGATCTTACAGCATGCTGGAGAATAACTTAGAATCAATGGCTGTCTCTACGCTAACGTGAGAGTTTCTCGCTCTGAATGAGAACGTACAGTACCGTCAACAGACATCTCTTTCCTTTCATTAGAAGATGGATATAGTATGGGTCCTCCGCAACGTAGCGCCGTTGACACTGCAACCGAAGGATAATTTATTCCTCTATGTATGGAGCAGATTTTACCCTCAGCACATACCCAATGAACTCAGCTTGCGCGTCCTCCAGCTCTGATTTATTAGATCCCTTCAATATTCTTTCGACATTTCCACAGAACCTACTATCTCGCCTGTATGCACCTTTTATATGTGTTCCCATACAGCGACGTTACATTTCAAAAATACCTAAAAAGAACTGTGGAAGAAATTTTACATTACATTCATCAGTTACCATCCCAGCGGTCATGTCATCCCTTTGTGATACATCCAATGTCGGTTGAGTGCTTCGAACATCAAGTGTTGCTCTCCCTGTATCTCGATGCTCGGCTGTCAGCCCTTACTGTGGTGGTCTTCTCCATCAACATCCACTTGAAGGTCAACCATGATGGGAAAGTGATGAACTATCTAATGATGAACATTCTTTTGTCATTGTGTGAAGTGTTTATGAAGAAAGCCAAGGAGAGGTGCTATAGTTGGAGCTATGACAGCCTTGCGAAGTAAGGGTAATCTCAGAAAAAATTGATGGTCACAAAAGTCATGCACTTGTGAATTGTCACGATTTTAGCCCCTTTTTGAACCCTAACCATACCAATACCTCATGCTATCAACCAATCAGCACTTAACCCCACCCTGTCGACACTTTGCCCTGGTATGAACCCCCACTCCTTTCACCAAGACGAGCACTTCCTTTGACCCTACCATATTCATTCAACAACATCTCATCTTGCTCCCACTGGTTGCTTCTCTATGGACAAACAACCGAGCCCAATAGTGTACAATAGTTATATACGAACCATGTATTTAAGTAGGGATGCTCTTGCTGGACAAACCCAGCTTTGAGCTAAGTTAATAATATGCCAACTTACTCACACTCACTCCTACCTCTCCACACTAGAGTCTAACAACTTAGCCTTCCCTTCATGCTAACAAGTGATGCACTGTGAATACTCAAATGTGAAGTAACCAGTTGTTTGTTGCTGTTAGAGTTACATGAAGTTTGGGTCTAACATGAATTACCTCAACAAAATCCCCTGCAGCAGGGGGGGGGATTTCACTAGTAAAATACCAGTAGATAACCAGTCTGAAACCCCAGTGTCACAAAACCAAGAGTTTCAATTTCATGTGCAGCCCTATATATGAGAGTTAAGAAAGGGGAACTTACCAGATGTAGTGTAGGCATAACTGAAGGTTGTCTATCGCATACACAAGAAGAGAAAGATACAAGTGAATCAAGAGACTTAGTTGAGTAGCTTAGGTTTTGCACAGAGAGAACTGTTGTAGGTCTTTGTTATTCAAAGAGTTCCACCCCTTCTACTTACAGATACAACATACTTATATACTAACTAACTAATCACATATAAATGGTATAGGGTTAGGGAAAGTAATTAAGTAAGCAGAAAGGGTTAGTTGTAGTTTCAGAATTACTTATGGAAAGGAGAGAAAAGATAGCAAAGAGAGGCAGTTACATGTTACACCAGATCAATACTACTAGGCCCTCTCAAAGAGGGTGAGTCATGTCATCATGCCCTTCATATGTTACAAATAAAATAGAAAACATTGTGAAATGGCTAAGGATACAAAATATAGAAAATATAGATGCAAAATATGAAAAGTATCTAGTGATAATGGTCTTCCCACTGCTTAAATATTGTGTTATCATTGGTGTGGCTGTGCCATCAAGCTTGATTATATTTTCCATATTTAGTAAGTAAGAGGTCATGAGAGCATCATGTGATAGGTAAAAAAAAAAGGTAAATGACCCTATCAATATCAGGCTCCCCAGATGGGTCAGTAAGAAACAGTATCAAAACTCAGGGGGGTTTCATACACAACCCTAGAGTCAGCTGATTAAGGTTGCACAGTAAACCCAAGGTTTTGATACACCAGGGTTTACAACCAGTAAGTTACTGGTAAGTAACACCCCCTCAGTGGAGCAGATTTCACTCTGGTAACTTATTGGCACATGACTTACTGACCAGGCAATATTTTTTACACCTTGTAAGGCCAACTTGATCATGAACTCATTAAAACAATAGAAAAAATAGCATCTATTCCTGACAACTATCAAAAGCTGAGGTGCAAGAACAAAGGATGATAGTTTATCCCAAGTTAGCCAGGTGGCAAGTGACCATAAACATGAAGATAATGATTTCACCATGACCATTCTCTTTTAATTGTCATTGTAGTTTATTCCTGATATAGGTGCTCATATTAGCTCAAATCCATTATAAGTAAACAGAACATATAGTCTAAAAATATTATTTAGATTTGCCACCAATTTCATTGAAGGTAGAATGGTGTAAGTAGGGTACAAAGAGCAGCATGGCACCGACTTATTCTTCCAAGTTTGGCAGTACAAAAGTCACATGTTTTGGTCATGTGACCGGTAAGTAACAGTAACTTACTGTATCAATACTAGGGCCCTAGAGGGGGTTGGTAAGTAACGGTAACTTACCACCCCTGGAGGTTTACTGCGCAACCCTATGGCTGATTCAAGTCAAAAGTTTTTTAAAAAAAAAACATTTTGGGAGAACCTCGAGAGGCACTACCAGGGTTCGAACCTGGGTTATGGGAACTTGACAAGATCAGAATCCCATGTGCTGCCACTACACCATAGCGCCATGTATAAGTGTTTGACTTTATTTAGTATATACAATGCATGGACTTATGTGTACTTCCGTCAGGAATATACTTGGAAATACCAATGATGATCATTTCTTTACTTCTCCTTGTTCTCTTCTACCACGACGACGATGGATGAATTTGCTTTGTTGCTACCTATTTCTTGCAGATTCAGTGAGTACATCTTCCTAAGCTCATGCCAGCGAAATGACGCCCTCTTTCTGCAGTACCATACGACCAATGGCTCACTACCCACGTCGACCCTGCATGGAAGGTGAAACAAGTAAAGCACTGGATTCTATCAAAATGTATATCCCATACCAAGGAGGAAGTTGACATTGAAGTACCCGAGCCGCGACACAGATCTCCATCTCCCATTGTATTTGCACCGCCAAAGCATCATCGACCTATATCGCCCATTGAATTTAGTACAAGGGTCGGCAGCGGGTACGAGGAGGATGACGAAGCCGATGCTGATGGCGACGACGTGCAACAATTTCCTCCTCAGCTACCCAGCACTTCTACTTTACCTGCCGCGGAACCGCCTCCTCCAGTAAAAGTAAAGGCCAGGCGCAAGAAAAAATCCACTTCATCCTCAGAACCTATACCTCCCCATCACCGTTCGGCATATGAGCCTTCTCGTCTCACTCTGCTACGCTTTTCGACAGGTCAGATCTTGGACGATGACTTCGCCTTCGCTTGGTATGATATTCAGCCTGGAGAGCTATTTGAAGTTCATCGCGTCGGTGTTGTGTTGAAGTTGCAGAGAACGACACCATCAGAATATGCGAAACCTTATTGGGAAGGGTGGGCAAAGGCTGTGACAAATTCGAATGGGAAGAAGAAGAATGTGATGGGCGACGGGGGGAAAGAAAACAAAGTCGAATGGAAGGATCGGTGGGTGGTGGTCAGAGAAGGTCAGATGCAACTGTGTAAAGACCGCTCGGTACGCTCGTCCTCATCATGCCATACGTCTGACATTCTCACGTTTGCCAAAGGATCCCATCCCGCACAAGGCTCTTTTCCTGTCCCATTTAACTGCGATTCGAGGGTCAGATCACCTCAAACAAAACACCATTGAGGTCACTCCGGAAATGCGAATCATCTGTGCCAAGTTCAAAATACGTTCAAGTGTCACAACATCGACCGTGATTGAAACGGTCTCATCTGAGAAAGATAATATGCCATCGACAACGTTCACCGTGATATCTCCTCCTAAAAAGCCCCCTCCACCATTGGCCATAGATCTTCGACGAACACGGAAGCGCGCGTCGACAATATCTCACCTGCCTCGTCAAACTGGACATGATTCAGACTCAACTAATCCAGACGGAGAAGACGATTCCGACTCTACGCTATCTTCTCCTGTGTTTGCTCATGACCCAACCGACGAGGATGGCAATGATCTTGATGATGAGCACGACATCAAGTCAGTCTTGGGCCTACCTCGGTATCGATATAGGCATGACAGAGCCATTAAAATCCGCGGCTCTGCAGAAGACGATGATGATTTGCCCTCGATCGACCCACCAGGAGAAAAATCATCAGAAATTGGTGAATGGATCGTCTTGGACTTACTCGACGACAGCGGGTACTTGTCCTTACTGCGTACTCTTCATCGGCTATTCCCGCATGAACACTTGCCCATCTCCGAGGCATCAACGTTTGTCTCGAGTATTCTACCCTCGTTGTACTCATCAGGCACACTCATCCCTTCTACCCCTCCTCCTACATCGGCTTCAACGCATCCGAGCTCGCTACTTCCTTCTCTACCACACAATTACGGCGCTTTGGCGTTCCCCGAATGGCGCATGGAGCTTGTGCACCGTGCTCGTAAAGCAGGAATTGGGAACATCGGTAATGCCATGGGCTATCTGATGTGGGGTCTAGCACACATGAGGGAAGAGGAGGAGGAAGAGTTGGAAGAGGGCGAAAGTGATACGGGTTCATTGGCCGAGTGGGATGGATGGATGGCCGATCTGGCGAGGCAGGCTAACGCAATGAAAGAGCGTGAGAAGGAGCTGGCGAATGACGAGGATTATGAAGATGAGGAAGAGGACGAGGCGAACTACTACAAGGAGCAGTCTGATAGAATGGCATTGGAGCCTTCGGGTGTCGTGACCTCGAACCCACCATTTGCCTCACCTGCCACGACGCCCCCTCTGTCGTCCCCGTCATCCGCTGAGTCGCTATACAGGAGACCAGGGGCGCTGAATGTCAATGTGCTTGTGGACGGGCACAGCCATGAATTACGACACAGCAGATCGGATGAGCCCCAGCTGCACGAACAGGGTCCCTCACGTCGTCCGAGTATGCCGCAACTGCTGTTTGGAAGCTCTAATATGGGAAGGTCAGGCAGTGTGTTGAAGAAGGGGAAGGGGAAGGAGAGAAAGAAAGACCGGACAAAGGCTAGCCATCATGACGAAACGGTGGATGCGGAAGGGAAGAAGAAGGGCGGGTTAGCGAGGGGCATGGAGAAGTTTGTGAGGGGCTTAGATCCGGCCTTGGATTTCGTTGACCATCGATAAGTGTTTATTGTTGTAATAGTAATAGTTGTACTGTACAAGCTATGTTTTTGGGGGTGTCTGATGTATTAATTGTATGTCCCTGTATACCTACCCTACTTCCTGTTGTTTTTTAATGTATCCAGCTCGTAGAATGTATGCTCACTCTCCTTTGAAAGACTAGCACTTCGCCCGAACTCTATTGATATGGATTGTCGAAGTTGCATAATGAAAGTTGCGAAGGTTACGTCGCAATTCCCCTTCGCGGATCTCGGCGGTGCCAATACTAAATCAGTTTGCTTTTGACACGAACTTTGTTTTCAGCGCCATATACAACAAATATAACTTTAGGATCGTAGGAGCCTCGGACTTAACCACCAGCGTAGATTACTTCCAGGTCACTGAAATTCGCAGTAAGAGTATGTGGTACATACTAAATAGTACTAGCGACCTAATTGTTGACCACTGAGCAGACAAAGTTTTTGCACGTATAAAATACGGTTACTCTGTAACTTATTCTACGCAGAGTTGAGGGTTTTGGTCATTACATGATATTATTTTACTGCACCTACGTATATCGTGGATAATAATACATTCTTTCATAGATGACAACACCAAATATACGTGCGGTCACCGTCGTTTAATAACCTCCGTCATACTTTTCGCCACGTTCTCATTCCATCCATAAGTCAATGCGTTAGCAATTCCTACGAACTGCGTCGTGGCTTGCATGAGCTGCAGCACTTTTGATGTATGCCCTGATGCTTCCACCAACCTATTGCACAACCCTGGTATCCACAACACAATATACGCTATGGGATACGCGTTTAGCAAGAGCATCCTCGCCACTTGTCTCTGCTTCTTCTGATCCATCACAGGTATTGACGAATGGTGCACGCGAGCGCTGGATACTCTCGGTGTGTAGTGAAACTGCGTTGGAGGCGGCCCCTCTTCATCCGAGATATCCGGCTGATCTATAGGTGGACCCTTGTCTGCATAGGTCTCCTCAGTGCACTGTACCTGCAACACATGCATTTTGAGCTCTGGGCCTCGCGGAGGATCCGCGGAGACGAAGGAACGATGCGATCGATTCGAAGACCCCGTCGAGGTATTAACCTGGTTAGCGATCAGGAAGTTCATTGTTCGGAAGCGTTTTTTGAGATGGAGGTATAAGTAGGCATACAACCCTTGAAAAGAACCGTTAAGCCCCGCGGGTTAAAAATAGAAGAAAATACTTACCGATTTCGGAGAATATGAAGAAAAATCGCCATCCGTGAGCCAAGACGTAGCGTAGATACGCTGGCTCAGTGTGTATCCAGCTAGGGACATCAACTGTGAATCAATGTTATGCAATACGACATTCGGAAGGATTTACCACCAATTACCAGAGACCGCACTATAATAGCCCTTTCCCAGGGCCACAGAACCTTGACTGCGGGTCAGGAGGTGCCGACAGAAGGAAGAACAAGGAAGCGCCACCCACTTGTGGTTATCGGCAGAGCCCAGGTACTGGCACAAACAAGAGCGACTTTCCATCTTGACCCGTCGCTCAACCATCCGTCTGGAGGACCGGTCACGACGATTACCGTCACTATTGCGATGGCAAATATAGACGTGTCCGTAGCCTAAAGCTTGTACGATGGGCACAGCGCCGGAGGTAGGGCGTAAAGGCGCTGACCTGAACAGATAGTTGTCCGATGAAACCGTTGACAACGCATGCTGCATTGTAGGGTAGTGGCCCTTTGGCAAGTACAAAGGCACCTGAAATACTGTTGTTGAGGCCATTTAAGAAGTCTAAAGAAGTCGAAATGAGCGGGGTGTGTGTACCAAGAGACATTAAGAGACGAAAAGATTACGGATACTCACCTGCAACGGCCAGATTCAGGATGAGAAGATGCCTATGATGTCTCTTCATAGGAAGGAAGACATAGCAAAGGATGATAAACCCCGATCCAAGAGCAGATAGTGTACTCCCAACGAAGTTTGCTACAGTCGACGCGAAGGCAAAATGACTGAGAGTCATCGCCGCATGAGGGATAAGAAACGTCTGCAAAGTCCTCGTCCTGGGCATTTGTATTGGTAAGAAAAATGATAATCGGTTATTCCGAGGCCGCATGTCCTGTTCCATCAGCAGCCCTGCATTAAAGCACATTCCATGGATCACTGAACATTAGGTCATCCAGTCGAGGTTAACCTTGCCCGAACCCACAATATTCTGGCGATACAGGCGTTGGAAACAGACTGTAATTGCAGTTAAGGAATGGTGTGCTCTATCGCTGACAAAGATCTGAGTGATAGAAATGATATTTGTACACACATTTATCGAAGCATGTTTTCACAGTAGAGCAAGAAACAGACGAGATGACGGCCCGAAGGCCCGATTTAATCTGAACCAGAGGAAGCAAGGGTTTACGACACGGTCTGCTTGACATCTACCTTCTGGCAGTGGCGCAGGACACTTCGTGAATTGATATCCCATTGGAACATCGAGAAAAGTACATAGAACAACAAGTCGAACTCTTCCTTCAGAGGGAAGATACGTCGGAATAGTTGATTTGCATTAGCGAAGGCTCTGGAGTGTAAAGATCATAGTATAGACGACCTGACAGTACGTATTTCATCCGCGAAAGGTACGAGGCGAGAGATCGGTAGTTTGCCCAGTCTGCGGTATTCGGTCTTGCCCCGGAGATGAGGCAGCACAGGTAGTGAGGTTGGAAGTCAAGGCTTGCTTCCTAGTCGTCGCCAGAATGACCGCTGTCAGGGTAACGGCATCTCTTTGATTCTGAAGCTAGATGGTATCCTGCAAGGGTATTTCAGCTTCAAAAGGGTCGTGTAATTCACAGTAATCCATCCGTTATCCACCCGATGTCCCATGATTTTGGCATACAGTCCGCAGGAAGGGTAGAGATAAAGGAGGCAATAGTAGTCAAGAATGAAGGCGAATGCAAACAATGAATATCAAACTGTGTTTGTACCTACTGCACCCTGGTAAACACCGGTAAGGCGAATAAAGATTCAACAAATCACCCATGTCATTTGCGAAGGCACTGGCACAGAGAAATACGACTCCGAATGGAAGGCAATTCCCGAACCCACATTAGATATATAGTTGTACGCCACAAGCTCTCCTAATTGCGCGCTATCAGCAGTCCAATAGATGCGGCATAGTATTGATAAAAACCATTCATGAGAAGAGCGACGGTACTAGATACTTGAATCATGATACAGTTACACCATGGTAGATTCAATTCCTGGTATCTGAAACTTGCGAAACCAGATGCGCTCCATTGACAGAGCGAATATAGAAGGGAGGAACAGCCTTGACTGGTATAGCAGCCAGATGGAATCGAACTTTCCAGGTGCATGACTCCATGATGTCACTGAGTGATTTCCTTAGAAAAGAAAAACAGCCTCCATCATCGTTTCAATAGTCATCAGCATGAGAGAGGCGCGCTAGACCGCCGGCATCTATTATTATAGGTAATTTCCGCCAAATCAATCACAAGATGATGTTTTCAAGCGCTGCAACGAAAAGTAAAAGCCACATTAGAAGAATTGCCAGAATCTTATCTGTGTTTGTTGCATTAAAAAAGCCGGTGATGTAGCCGTAGATCGTCACGAGGTCCATACGCCACGCCCGAGGTAGTAGAAGAATCGTAAAGTTTCTTTGACTAGTAGATTCCACAATCGCAACAGTCTAGTTGCAATCATTGAATGGCTTGTGCTGCCGTAGAAGTGAATGGAAACAAATTCTCAGGGTTTCTAAGTCGTGAAGGTCCAGGATAGCCGCCAGGGAATCAGATCTGCAAAAATTCTATGATCCGAATTGGTACGTCATTTTGTTCCTTCAAGTTGACAGATCGTACAGAATGAATAATTCCGCTTCTTCTACGCGCTACCATGCTTTGGAACTCACCTAGCCATCTAGTGAATGCAGCCCCTCTCTATGGATAGTGACTTCAACAGTTGAAGCTAGTTGGCTGGACGGCCACTCTTGTCTGGAGTTTGCGTATTACGATGACGGATCATATTTACTCCGAGTCGATCCACGCTCCTTTGTACAGCCATAACAGTTGTATCAGCAGTGGGCCCCTTGACAATCCTAATGAAAGATCGATATGGCGGTGTCACCTTTTGCACTTCGGCAGTGTAGTAAGCGCGCTAAGCTGGCTATCAACGAGAATGGTGTGTTGATCATCAATTCTGTGCATTTCAATGTTCAACTTTCATGCTATGCCAGATTCTGAAACGTTGGTGACCTTGAGGTTGGCTCAACTCTTCTGATACTTGTGAAAGAGTGCCAACAAGAAGTCACGTACTACATCAACAACCAGGGTATAAAGGGTAGTGGGTTCCATGGGTATTTCTTAACTACTTTCTTCTCAAGCCCAGAGCCAGAACCAAGAGCAACAGTCTCGCTTATATTCAATATGTCTTTTAAACATTTCCTTCCAACTGGCTCCGCCACTGGCAAAAAATTTATTCATCTAGTGGATAATGCTCGCAACAACTCTAGAATCGTTCTCAAGCGAGATAACTTTGGGTTTGTGCTCTGTTCAACTATAGAGTTATCCATTAAATTTCTAACGAATTCCTGTCCAGCCCTTCGAATTTGCCTAGTCAAGGGTGTGCCAGTCCTATTATATCAGATTTATAGACTCATCTGAGCTGGACCTTGACAGATGTCCTCTCTGTGGTAAACATACCCAAATTAGTCAGGGTTCTACCAAGAACGGAGGTGGACCCAGGGGGCTACCTTCCTTACAAAAGATCACGACGGACGCCAACACCAGTCAAGACACGAACGACGACACTATTCAAGAGACCACCCAAGACATCGACGATCGACATCAAAGACCTGCGGACACAGATCAGGAGAGGCTTTGATTATTGCCCACGCTCCCTTCGCCCTACAAATTTATTCCATTATTGGCACCTCTCTAAAGTTATTATATAATATTAGAGCTACGTATCCCCTATCTTAGTTTGTCTCTGCACGGCGGTCACGAGTAATCGTTGCTTCCGAAGTTGTTAATAGAGTACCGTTACATGCATTCGCACGTGTGCCTCCAAGGTACGGACCTGATAGCGTATAGCTCCCGCTATTGACTAGACGTGTCCCAATAGCAGATATTGAATCCTGACAATATGAGTGATGGAAAGGGGAATCTACTTTTTGCAGTCTCACGTACGCCGCTGTACTACACTTCGGCATACGGACCGATTCTCCGGTCTGTTTAGGGCCAGTGCCGCAAAACCTGTGTCACTTGAGTGTAGCTGTACCTGCCCGTCATGTTCTTTCTTGCTATCATCCACAATGACTGTTCCAAGGAACAAGAACACTCACTCTCAGCCTGGGCCGGTAGCTGAATTCTCCTTTACTATTGTCGGTTTTGTTGATTCCTCTTTGTTCAGGTTGAACATGAGCAACCGCCCCCGGATTATGAAGAATCTTCTTTTCTCATTACACCTGTGGTGCCTCCCAATACGAAGGCGTCAAATTATGTCAACATTCAACGACACATGAATAGCCTGGAGGAAACTTTCTTCATCGACCCTACTCTCCGCCTTCCCCAGGCGTTAATGCCTGCCCTGAAGGCCGGAGAGACTGAAGACACACGCAGAAATCTGAGCATCGACATGACCATGAGCTCCATGGTTATTGACGTGACAATCGTCTACAACGAGGCTTCTTCCCAACCGTCAGAGCCCAAAAGGAGAGTTATCCTGGTAGTAAAAAATACTCTGGGCTCAATCAATATGCGATTGGTGCGTACACGACCCCTACATTACTACTCCCTTGAACTGAATTTTGGAATAGCATGCATCAGACTCTCCCAATCGACATCCTTTCTACCTTCGTGTGGGCTCAAAGACAAGCTCTACGCAACTTTCGCTTCCGCGCTCATTTACAGGATTAATCACTATCGCTAACATCCTCGGGAATGTCGACCTTTCTAAACATCTTTCACAGTCTGCCATACCATTTGGTGACGCCGGAAAGGGTGGGAAAAGATACTTTATTGGCGATCTCCCGGATTCATTCAACGAAAATGCAAAAGACTGGAGTGGAGACGAAGTCCTCATCGAGGCAAGCCTGGCCTCTGTGTCGCTGAAACGTGATGATGAATGATGAGGCACCCTACACAGCCCACTGTTCACTGCCATTTTCTATTTGCTTAACGTTGATATAGGATATCGGTGTATGTCAATGACCTATTCAGTTCCGTGACTCGTGTACAGACACTGGTAACATATACGAGATTTGAACAATCTAACTTCTCGAATTCTCTCCGATTAGGGACAGACCTAGAAAAGGCACCTTCAAGCAATCTTCTGCTCCTTGTGACTGGGTCGAGTCGCTGCCGTCATCTGCTGGCCATCTGATTCCAACAACAGTTATTAACGGTAGCTTTACTAATTGGAGCCGGCTAGTCCTCTTTGACGAGGATGGACTTAAAGACGCAGCAACTTACAGACCACAGAAATTTATCTACCGAATTAACACTCTAACAACCTGCATATACCAAACGTATGATCTGGCACTGACCTTGCGCATATAATTAGCGCAGAACTGGAGAAGATACCTCCACATTTCGCACTTATCATTCATACATAATGCATTATCATTCATCGGAAGACATGGGCGACTCTGGGCATTACAAGACGGTCTAGTATCCTCAGATCGTATACCCTTCTTCTGGAAGGCGACACCGTTGAGGGAGCCTAGATCTTGATAACGAAGAGGAGGGCTCGATTAAAGACAGTCAAAATAACTGCATGCATCTCTCTTCGAGGGGGGCAATTGAATCCCTAACTTTCATTGAAACCCTCGTTCGTGTGTGTACCCGAGAACTAGCATCAGTGCAGGCGGCTGCGGAAAACCGTGGCAACGTTGCTCATAGTAAGTATACGAAATATGGGCCCACATCATGCACCATGACTGGAGATTCGACCTAGCAAGGTTTCCGCCAGCGACAAATAGCACTAATATACCCATGGGATAAGTCTGCATGGTACTTTTCGTGCCCAACCTTCCCACTCCTTGCCAAAGGCATTCTTGAGCATTTGATCCTCCTTGTTCATCCTTCGAATCAAAGCAATACGGACCAACGCCATAGTAAAAACCCAAGCTGATAACCACTCCACTGGCGTGATACTGATCCAACTTGACAGCCACGACCCCTTGCTCAAATGGGAGCCTACGGCACCTATACCGCATAGCATGGCCCCAACATAGCTTGGGTGACGAACGATAGAGTACGGTCCATGTGTGATTAGCTTATGATCCTTCCGGATGCTCAGCTCGAATGTAAAGAACGAGGACATGATACGGTAGCAGTAAACACGCAGAGATGATCCAAGGATTGTGCAGGACCAAAAGAAGAGGTAGGGCTTCGTGAGACGAAGGGGGAGGTTCATATTTGACATGAGATGGAGAGGGATGTATCGGATAGGTAATATGTCGTTGGCGGAGAGGATAGCAAGCGTTTCAGTCGCACAGAGAAAGTAAAATGTTACCTAGAAATGAAAATGGTCACCGAATATCAGGCGAAGAGTACGGAAAATGCTAGTACACGTGCTAGATTATGACCGACCTTGGTGAATATGGCAAAGGCAGGTGCCACTCGTTCAATATCTAGGGTTTCGACGGGGAGACGCTCTTCTTTAGGCGCTAGATGAGGTGGTGTCATTGACTTGTGAACACCGTAGGTCGCTGATAGAAGGAAAGGAAGTCTTAGAAGGCTGGTGTTCATTTTTCCAGCTTATTGTGGATCTATAACATGAATGAGTGAATTCAGTCTTAGTAGATATTGTACGGACTTGTCAAAAAGATTTGCCTCCTGAGTATTTGCGTTCAAGGCAGACGTCAGAAGGTCTGGAAATTGATACGAGCAATAGTTTGTCTTCGCGATACTGTAACATAACGAAAGTAAGAAAATCTGGTCAGCGGTCTATAGTAAATACAGTACTTCTGCCCAAGACAGTCCTCAGTGCACTCAAATTCAAGAGGATGGATCGGGACAAGGATGTCAACGTATGTACGTCATCATCCGTGGAACAACACTCGGCCCCCGGGCCGCGGCGGCATGTTTTCGAAATTTCACTGATAATCGATTTTCCTACTCAATTCAGCCAAGTGTGACGTTGACTTTGTGTACTCTAGACTCTGCTAGAGGAAGTCCTTATGCGTTCTTATGGTTTTGTTCTGCACTAGTGAATATCTCTCCATACGGAAGATATTCATTTCGAAGTTTCGTTTGGACTCGGACGTTTCCTGTTGCAGTTGAAGATGATACGGTCAAGGTATCCGTCGAATCCATCAGGATTTCGAGAGATCTGCACAGGTTACCAATTGCTTGCTGATTCAGCCACACAGGTACCCGCCCCCGGGGCAATGAGTTAATTACTCGTTTCTTCCTTTCCACAAGTCCTCCATTTCATTCCGTTTCATATTGGCGAGCATATAAGAAAAGGAAGGTGCCTTCTAATCCTACTACAACAACCAACCCCAAATTGTGTACATGATGCTAGACGAAGGCAAGTTACTCTTGATCCCTTTAGCTTCCTTTGTGCTGACCCCCTCATGCAGTACTCGATATCGGCAAGCGCGCCGCCATGCAAGTGGACAGTTTCTATGGATATATTCCCGACAGAGGGATCTCAATACTGTTCTTGGTCCTTTTTTCTGTATCAACCCGTATGCCTTCATCTCGTGTTCATCATGCACCCGTCTCACCTGCCGCAAGTAATACATACCGGTCAAGCGGTCTTCTCTCGGGCATGGTGGTTATTACCCACCGCAGTCCTGTGCGGAATCCTCGAGATCCTGGGGTGGAGCGCACGGCTATGGTCAAGTTTCAACGCTGGGCTAGCAGCTCCTTACGAGATGCAGTAGGTCTACCACCAGTCCAGTCCGAACAACCTCTCATTAATATGGGAATAGATTGACCTGCACCATCTTGGCACCAACGCCACTATTAGCCGCTAATTTTGTGATGTTGGAGAAGTTAATTGATCGTCTTGGGGCCGGGTACAGCCGCTTGAGTCCAAAGGCATGTGAGTAATTGTTGCCTACGTTTCTTCTTTTTGGTTTACTTATTCACTGGGCTTTAGATCTTGTTTTGTTTTGTTCTTGCGACATCATATCTCTCGTGGTACAGGCTGTCGGTGGTGGAATGGCAGCAACGGCTGTATCTGAGAATACAGATCCAGAAAAGGTCCATCGGGGTCCAACTTTTACCGGACAATCTGACTCTCGGCGGTTATACAGGGAGGACACATCATGCTAGGCGGTATTGCATTCCAAATGGGTGCGTTCATCGATTCAATCATTTACAAGGTCTTCTCTCTGACGTACAATAGCTGTCATAACGATATACTCCATCTTGGGCACCGAGTTCCTCATAAGATACTTGGCCGATAAACCTATTCGCGGACGCAACGTCGCCAGGGGTCACCTGAACATGAAATTGAAACTCTTCACCGCGGCTCTGGCCTTCAGCACGGTTTGTCTTTTCATTCGGTACGTCTTCTTTGTCTTGAGACTTGGCAGCCGAACTGACAGTAGAGCAGAGCGGTATATCGTACGATTGAGCTGTCTGATGGGTGGACAGGAAGAATTATTACCACTGAGGTCTATTTCAGTGAGGCTTTGTGTCCTATCTCTGAATGGTTGTCTCATTGACTAACTAGATGTGCTCGACGGAACGATGATTGTGCTTGTGCTTTATACATTCAACCTGTTCCATCCTACGCTACTTCTCCAAGAAAAGACGAAAACACTAGAGCAGAACCAGGAGAAAGACGCCGACGGAGACACAGTAGTTGCATAGAAACTTATCTGAATGAGGTATAATTTTATGTATTTTACGCTCCTCTCGCGTAATCTCTTAGATATCCAATGGAAGTTGGATAGTAATCCCGTCAGACTTTCGAATCTCAGCATAAAAAGCGGAGAAGCCAGTGTCGGCGTTCCAATGAGCTCTGTACGTTCCACCAAACGGCTCAACTCTAATGTGAAGAGTGCCGTACGGATCCTGGTTCGGTATAGTGTTGACAGCTTCGATCGCTTGCCCGATCATGTACTTGGCTTTCCAGCGATTGTCGTTACTCGGGGGGAAACGCGAGGAGAAAGATAAGGGGCACTCCAGATAAAGAGTGGCAAGATTAGGCATAAACTTGAGGGAGTGCAACAGGTACGCCTGGCAAAAATAAAAATCAGAAAGTATTTGGCAAATCAAAGAAGAGTTCGACTAACGACTAGACCTGGTACAGTGGGGTCAGAAATGTCTGAAAACCGCAAAGACACCCAGAGAGAGACCAGATTGTGACACTGTAGGATGGGCAACATCGTTGATTCCTGGCAAGACCACATCCCTTCAAAGATTGGTCGAATGTACAGTGTCTTCAATGTGGCAGTATGATGAGATAGTACTTGCGAATAAAACTTGGTTCCGAGCTCATCGTACTCTTCATTGTCTTCAGGTACGCGAGCACTGAAACTCTCAAGGCCGGTGTACGACAAAAGATAGTCCAGAAGTTCCGCATTGACATCGTCAACATTGACGGAGCGAAGATGAACATTGGATAAGCCGGACCAGAATTTAGGAGGAAGCATTCCAGAAGGCGATACACTGAGGAGGGTGAGGGATTGGAAATGAGGAACGAGGGTACTAGACTGCGGGACGCGTATCTTGCTAAGGACCAGCGAACTAACTTGCAACGGATGGCGGAGGTTTTGAAATAAGCTGCCTAATGTAGTTGCGGGGCCACGGGTGTGGTCAGCCAGAGCAAGATAGGATAAGTTTGGGCAAGCATCTAAGATACCGGGTAGGCTATCACGCAGAAAATTGTCCCAACACGGTCCACTGAACGAAAGATCCAGTGATGTGAGGTTCTTCAGGCGAAAGCGAGGGAGGTAACCGCGTATCCTGTTCGTCATGTACAGTATGAACGTCCGAAGATAAGGGAGTCTGCAGATACTTGATATCACAACCCCAATGATAGTGTCGTCAACGGGTCTGACGTTAAACCAGCTACGAGAGAATGGGCTCATAGCTTAGAAGAAAGAAATCGATTGAAACTCACTCGACAGTTGAGATGTTTTCCAAAGACGTAATCGCCTTGGACAGTCCACTTGCAACCTCCCGTACCAGCGTCTGAGGTAATTTTACATCCTTTCCATCAGCAAAGAGCGCGTCCAAACGAGGAGCTTGTCCCAAACGCAGCACCTTCACATATCTCCAGATATCTGTAGTGCGCATCGCCAGTTCCTTCAGCATAGGTAATTGCGGCAACAAAGCATCCTCAGTAACCGTTATGTCGAAACTTGCGAAAACAAGCTCGATGGCGATGTCATTGAGCAACTTGCAAACGAGACGCAGGTTCTTCTGACTTTCGCGGCTGAGCTGCAGGAAAGTCAGATACAGAAGTTAGATGAGAAGAGGTACCAGCCAGTTCAGTTATTTTGACAAGAAGCTCTGCTGGTAATTGAAGGAGCATGATGGTCGTGAAGGATGAACGACAGCATTAAATCTTGACTGAATGCCAGTGATTGAAAGAGGTTCTTGTATGTCCTTGTTGTCCTAGAGGTTCCATCCTGGCTATAGTCCAGTCAACCTTGACATTACAACGCTCCGAAGATTTTTTTCAAGATCCGAGAAAGCCCAATTAATTTGAGAATATATCAAGTCTAATCTTCCATCGTATACGCTGTTCATATTGGAATAATTCAAGAAAAGAATTGTCACGTGTGCAGTTCATGTGCTGCAGCCAGGGAATACAATCAACCTATCTTCCGCGGAACCAATGGTGAGATGGCCGAGCGGTCTAAGGCGCCAGACTAAGGAGATTCTCTAATGGGACCAAGACAGTTTCTGTCTTCTGATATCTGGTCCGAAAGGGCGTGGGTTCGAATCCCACTCTCATCAGCATTTTTGCACAATGCTGCGTCCATGCTGCGTCCAAGCTGCGTCCTAGAATTTCTAATTTTCTATCAAGAATCAAGATTCAAGATTCAAACTTCAAACTTCAAAGTCTTAAATTTTAAATTTCAATACCGTTCTAGGTAAGTTACAGTTTACTGTTACTTACCGCTGGTCACCTCTCCAAGGTCCAAAGTCCCCAAAAATCCTTCTCCGACGCCCAGTAAGTTGTTGGAGGATCAAGTGTCACACAATTACTGGTGGTGGCCGTCGGGATCTTCGTTTGTCGGTATGCCAGGGGAACTGTTCTCCTCGGGTTTATATATTACTTCTATTAGGTACATAGTGGTAGATAAATAGACAGGCAAATGATGATGACCCTCGCTCGTTTGTGAGGGTTCCCTGCTAAATCCGAGTGAACGGCTGGAGAATTACCGTCCATTTCAACATAAGTTACTGAACTGTTTATTACCTCTTTGTGCAGTGTGATTGCCCCTGGCGCCCGGGATTCTCGGCACTGCGCCCGGGCCAGGAGACCAAAGTAGAACTTGTCAAAGCCGAAATTCCTGGAAAACCTATCTGTACAGCAACTTTCAAACTTAAGGCGAGGTTACCCAATAAGATGATCTTACTCTGTATCAATTCCAGGTCGGCTGAGGCTCAGTAGAGGAATGGTTTAAAGCATGTACCAGCTCTGCGCTCTTCTCTTGAATATCATGATGCCCAGTCTCTCTCTTTCCCGTTGTTCAAAAAAAAAATCTGCAAGACGACGAACAAAATATCGCTTAATTTGGAGTGTTACCACCACTTGTGTCTCTGATGCTGTAGAAGTTACTCTTAGGAATCAAAGGAAATGATCAAGTTGAACACCAGCTTCCATCGTAGCGGACGTGACATGGGAGGTAACTATACAGCAAACGCCATGACCACCATCCACAGTGACTCATCCATTCCGTAGCAACTATCATATTACGGGAATGGTCTGCAGCGGAACTGATTAAAGTTTGGCCTGAGTTGAGTGATTCAGCATCTCTCATTTTGAAGCTTCCTGGAGCCTCAAACGGATTTCAAACGATGGCATTGATCAAGATCTGGCATTTCTATGAAATCAGTCAATTAAGGTGAGAAAAAAGAGCTAGAACAGTTTACGAGAGTCTGTCTATACATAAGGGTGCCACCAATGTGTGTGTCGTGTACTTTCTGGTGTAAATAAGGAACGCAATTCTGAGCATATGCTACGTATCACACAGTAGCATCCATGACAGATCTTCTCTTGGCAACACTTCAAAGATGAAGGCACCTTGTTCTACTAACTCATGTCTGCGCCAGAAGGTCCACAGGAACCATGAAAGAACTCTTGTATGACGAATTGTCCTTTCTCTTCAGACAGTAATATGCACAGATATAAATGAAAATTATTCCACTGATTCGGACGCTGGCTGCATTACAATCATCAAAGGTAAGTATGGTAAGGAACAACTTCGGTTTCTAATACTATAGGTTTGCTTTCCATCAGATGATAACTAAATAGATAAGACGGAGAGCTGTAAGCTGTAGAGAGCAATTGTCAGTGGTGTCTACTTTCTCTCCGTCGTTGATCATCAAGATTCGTTCCGATCTTTTGCACATTGCAGAAAAGACGGACAGTCGCCGGATCCCGTGAAAACATAGTTGGTTTGGAGAGTGAAACTTTTCTGTGGACTGAGGTTACTTGGGTCTTGGACGCGTCTTGAAGAAACAATCAGTCATTCTAAGTGCATTATTGAGTATCTAGAACGTGCCAGGATGCTCCGATGAAAGAGTCGACTGTGACAAGTAAGGCGTGTTAACCTTAGTTCGAGCTCATCAAACCCATGACCTCATCTAGGCTCTGATGAATATGCTATGAGGAACTGGACGTCTACCGAAGCTCATTAGGTTCTTGATAATAAGATGTAATAGTAAGAAAACCCACCTCGGAACGGTTTGTTCCTTTTTTAGACCTGACTTGAAGGTCGGTACACTCAAACGATGGCCCTGATGTAGTCCTCATCTCTCAGGCTACTGCCTGATTCGGTCGCCCATTCATATTTTGAGGGACAGGGAAATATGATGAAAGGGGAGAGCCAATGAAAGATGGCGGGACACGAGGTGAGCTATGAGAAAGAGAAGAGCCGTTGTGATGAACCACTCAGGCATTCGCGCATGACCACCAAGCAAATAACCGACGGTTCCACGTTCATGGTCCAGCAATAACAATACTATTGCAGCACCTGGGTCCGTCCCACATCGTCTGAGAATGCACACGTTCCATCAGGATAAGATGATCCTGTTGCACTATAGCCCAAAATCATCTCAGCGATGCCTTCCCGCATTAGCACTCCAGCGTTGATCGTCGTTATAACAGTAGTCATCTTGCTGTTTGCCATCGCGTTGGTGCTGATGAAAATACATCGACAGAGAGCAAGCAAAGCCAGACTCTTGCGTGCAGTAGTGTCAGAAAGGCGGCTGAACGAGAACGAGGCGCGCCGTGGGAAGGTCTCGAGCGATGAAGAGAAATCATCAGCAATTGAAATCGGTACGATTATCATAGCTGGCAGTAACAATGGGTGGGCGCTGATTTTGTTGCAGCTGTTTGAACAGAGACACTTGCCTCAGTTGTATCGATTTGACCCTTCGAATTGTACTAGAATCCGTGTACGCGGAATTTGTCTGGCAGGCAGAGCCAACGTACCACGACTCAGTGTCTATCCCTCCCTCCATATTCTTGCCGGTACACACGAACTCTTTCCCAATGTGAACGGTTTCGCTAGTATTGCGTTCGTCTGCCAGAGGTACAACGGTAGATCATGCGCTCTATGTAGGACCGTGCCTCGTTCGATACTTCCTGTAGAATACGAAAACAAAGTTGTAGGACGCGATTGTATCAACAGTCTTGAGTCGAGAATTGATACTCTTGCGCTACTCGTTGGTGTTTGATCATTGTATGTTGCCATTGTAAGGTTCCACAAAGACACCAGATGCTGTTGTCCATGACTTTGTTTGAAACTATGGTGTTAATGGGGGTGCGCCAATATAATGAATACGGGCCCGTAGCTTCGTCACGCGAGGTGGCTGTAAGGCCTAGTCCCACTGTCTTCTCGCGGAGTAGAGACTCTTAACAAGATACCCTATTACAAGAGACAAGGACATCGTGATAGAGAGCCAGGGGCGTTTGATTAGATAGTGTGACGATTACAGTCGTAGGAAGGCCGTTCATCAGGATACCCATTATTCTGAATGCGAGTTATTGAAGGTACCGTCTCTCAGAATCCAGACACGAGATCTATAGACGGGCATGTTCCCAGCGATGAAAACTCCGAACAGGCACGATGGTACGGGACCTCAACTGTATTGGGAGTCAGGAGAGCCTCATCGTCCAGAGACATTCTGCATCTGTTCTCGGGAGTATAAAAACACGATGCAGGGATGGAAGAGTGCAAGGTCCTCGACGTCGTAACTCCTGCGATTGGAGCAGAGGCATCGCATGCTATCCAAGTGGCCCTACTCAATAAAAAGATAGATGATTTTTATGCCAGGCTTCTGGGCACAAAAATGTTGCTACAATATGACTCCCTGAATGGCGCACGTTAAACTTCTCAAAAAGAGATAGGACAAATCACTAACCACAGAATTCGGTGTGAGCCCGGGCCTTTAGGACTAGATCCGGGGAGTGCCAAGTATGGTTGAGGCTTAAAATCGAGTTAGTCTCTATTTTTTTCTCAAATACTTGAAACAGAAATCACGCTGAGCACTATTCCCCGACTCGGGGTGCTGTCCGATAACACCACCCCCTGGGTCTTTCCCATCCTGTTCGGGGATCGTAGCACAACACACAGGGCACCTACGCATTTCATTGATCATCAAAAAAAAAAACACGAAACACAAATCTCACTGCCAATAACTTTTCTTGCCTATCACTAGACGAACTCTCTGTTTGGCAACCTTTGCAGCAGTAAAAAGACACGACCCGCAGCATATATGGCCGCAAGATGTGAGCGTCGCGTTCAAAGGTGGAGTGAAGCATATTTGACAGTATCGCAGGAAGATAATTCGGTACGGCCGCCACTTCAGCTGTTGTTGCCGCAGTCTCTGACGACCCTGCAAGATTTTTCTGGTCGATGTCCGGGGATACGGAATGGACCAGTGGAGAGTTCCTCGACGGCGAGATAGTTCAGTCCATTTTCTGTCTCCCCCTCTCTCACTGTCCCCTTTTGTCGTTGGTTCCGAGGACCCGTGTTTGATCCATCCGAGTCTTTTCTTCTCTTTTTAGGCCGTTGTTCTGCAGGTGCACGCGCTTGCGCTCGCTCTGGTGACACAGATGGTATCGGTGGCCAGACCTGGAGCTCGACCGTGAGCCCACTGCGGAATATACTGATCCCAGGCTTGGTAGCATTGTCCTGGAGATCGTTGGTGGCTGAAAGGGCATGGCTGTGGAAGATGCCGGCCGCTCGACCTGACAGCCGTCGGCAAACGCGAACTTACAATTCGTCGAAGCTAATTTCTCGACGATGTTTTCGGCGACTTCTGTCAAGGGCTTGCGGCAAAACTGGGGTAACCATTTTATGCGCGGAGGAATTATGGATACCGCCAACGCATGCCGCACATCTCTCTTCCTGCATCAGGCATTACTTACTGGCAAGAATACTATACATCTATGGTGATATCCGAACTGTGCTTTTAACAGAGCAATCGACTTTCTGCAATACAGCGAAATAGAACACCTACAGAATCCGAGCCCTCAATCCTCCTTTTTAGGCCCACTACTAACCTTTCTCGGAGGCGCGCTCGTAGGAAATCCGCCTGCCTCGGGATTCGGCGTGGGTGGGAACGTGGTATACGTCGGCACACCGGGTAGAGAAGGTGAGAAGGATGTCGGATTGATCAATGGGCTGCCTGTGACCCCACTGTCTGTCCCGAGACTGGGTGTTCGCATCCCCCTACTTGGAGGCGGAGGTACAGCATACGGTCTAGGTGAACTGGGTCCGAAAGAGGGGGATGAGAAGCTTGGTGTACCTGGGTTCGAGCCAAAGCCGGGCGACGCGAGGTATGGCGAATTGCTCGCGGAAATCGGGGGTGTGAACGTCGAATAGCTTGGTGTACCAGGGCTTCCTTCCATTGTCCATCCAGACCCTTGGCGAACAATTTTGCTCCTCGAGCGAATTTCTCCCCCGCCCCATTTGGAGCGTAGTCCTTTGCCTATCTTGGCGCCAGAAGCCTCCGCTGCGACAAGTCCCGGGTCATCAGCGCCAGCTACAACCTCGACGGCTTTCGTGGTAACGCGAATGGCATAACCCATACATACGAAGACACCACCGACGACACCGACACATCTGTCGAAGAGTGAATCAGCTGCAAGTATACACCTTCTCGAAAGCATTGCCATACCGTATGAGAAGCTGGGCAAACGTAGTTGTTCGCTGATGTATCGTTAAGCTCATCGGGTCGAGGTCAAACTTGAAGAAGATCCCAGGCGTTCCACGATTATGTTCCAGAACCCGCGTATAATGGGTTACGCTATATTGGTGCGTATGAAGTGGTTTGGATCGAGTAGCGATGTAAGTTGTTGGAACGACATGAAGGAAGTATTGGTATGCGACAAAGGCTAAGTAGAAATGAGAGCTGAACTTCAGAGGAACCATGAACAAGCCTACGATCATGTGTGACTTCAAAAGAGTAGTCCAGGGGTTGCGTCATATCTGGAAAATGAGGGCCGAAGGAGAATTCACTTATGACATGCGAAAGATTCATGACTGAGCGAGCCGTCAGACAGATCCAACGGAGTAAGAACGGTGCATACGTTTATGATCGACATGCTCATGACTAGCATAGCCGTGCCCCAGCGTCGTTATGTGCAGATTAGCTGAATTCTGCGCGTCGGCATACAGAAGCATGAGGTAACAGAGCACCTACCAGTCACCCGCTTTACCTCCAAGGTACCCCACACTCTACATGCAGAGCCATGGGCCTCGTAGTTGTACGTAGGCTTGAACAAGTTCGTCGGCGCTCTACGAAAGATAGTATCGAAGAAGCCACGCGAATTTCTCGACTGCGAGATAGCTTGATGTACCGACAGAGCTTCAGAGTGCTCTCTGCAAGGTCCAGGTGAGTCGGAAACGAGAGTGTGAACAGAGAACTGCGTACTTCAGCTTCGTTGCTTGCCCGACATCGAATTTTGTCTAGGGAGAGGTAAGGGTCGTAGATAGCAACGCGTATATCACTCACCCCGTCTCTTCGGAGTCCATGTCCACTCAGAAACAGCCTATCGCCAATAGCATCGCGCAAGTCGACGCTTATATCTAATGATATTTTGTATAAACAACCATAAAATAGGTCCCGTAGCGCCAGCACACACATCGACAGGGCATATTCACGACCATATCCACATTGATGTTCATAAAACTTGATGGGTCTCGGTCGACAGAGAATTCGTGGTCGGGCCATCCCCATATAAACTCGCCAATATCGTTGAGCATGAGTAGGAATGCAAGGAATCCCACGAAGAGAGTGATGAATCCTCTCGACTCCGAGCGCGACTTGAAGGATGACGGTAGCTTGGGGAACGCATCGAACTGTGCCAGAGGCGCTGGGACGACTTCATCGAGCTTTTCCAGAAGGCTCTTGTCCTCATCGTATGTCGAGGACATTGTGGAAGAAAGGGAAGAGCGAGTGAGCTTAACGGAAGAACTTCGAGTATACCTTGGCAATCCGAAAAGGAAATGAAGACGTGTCCAGGGATATTTCAATTTGGTTCTCAGGCTAACAACTCATGGTCCAAATAATATCGGTCCGGAGTTCCCGGCCAGTGACAAGGGAATAAACACATGCCATTGATAATAAAGTAGATAATTATTATGATGACCTCTCAAAAGTAGGCACTTTTAAATATGGGTATACTGCAAGTACTCATCACGATTATCAAAGCTTGTATCCTTCGTCGTACGACACACTTTGGTCCACCGCGATGTGCAAGGGACCTCTATACCCTGAGCCCGAAGAACCCTTCAGATCCGACAGTCCCGTTTGAGAATATCCTAAACCAGCCCTGACTATGATCAATGCAGGTACGATAGCCTGTAGCAGATCCATTAGAAGTGGATAAGACTGGGAAACACCATCACATACGCAGATCTGTCCCAAAGCATCTCCCATGACCGTACTCACTTGGTTACGCTGCGTAAAGAAAGCGAGCATCAAAGTTGCCGTGAAAGCATATATGGCCCCAGACTCGACCACAGTCCATATGATAGTCATGTACGGATTAGATCGTTGAACAGCAGATCGAACTGCAACCTGTCTCGACACCCACCAGATCCGCGTTGCAATCAGCGTTGTCACGAGGATTTGGGTTGCGAGTGATAAAGACCATGTTGCTTGCAGCCAATTGAGAACATTGTTCACCATATGGACGTCCAACAACTGGCTCAGATGAGAGAGGTGGTAGATGGAGATATAACCGCAAACTGTAAATGTCCATCCAGAATGATGATCATGAGCATGTTATAAGAAAGGAGCTCACCACCAAAAGCGACTACAAGAGACACCTGGAGAAACGACGTTAGCCGTACTGTAATAATGAGGAAGTGATGTCAACACACAGGGAAGAGACAGATTATAAGATTCTTGTTCCAGATGACGTAAGGTAGGCGTCATCCATATCTGACAACCCCACGTGATCGTGACATGTAACGCGTCACGCGGCAAAAAAAAAAATCTCACCATCGTTTCAAGTCTTACGACGCTGCCCTCTCCTGGGCAGCCTTCTTTATCCTTTCCTTCTATACTTCTTTTCTTTATAGCATGAAGTTTGAGATGTTAAATGATGGTATTCAAGTGATATTTTGGGTCAGCAGATGCGTGCTGGAAATCAAGAATGCAGATTATAAGACTAATCAGTTCTCTTGTGCAGGTACTTTCTTTAATTGTGAAGACAAAAAATTCACCTTTTATTATATCTGCATTTAAACTTTCTAAAAGGATGTTCAACAATGAAAAACTAAGTGTCCACTCATATTTGGTGGGTTTTGCCAAATCTATAACAACATGTTGGAGTTATGTCCCTTGATTGATCTCATGATAGTCCCTAGAAGGAAACTGGTCATGAGTTGACTGTTTCCAGATCACATGCATATCATGTGATATGACATCACCTTCCTTATATGGTAGGCAAAAATGTTTTGTCCGATTTCTGAATTCATGCCTAAAGTCATCTCCTAATGAAAGCCAGTTGATAGTCAAAAAATACCTCATAACTTTTTTTCCAGACCAAATGTCAATTTAATTTTTTATACAAACTGTTCCTTATAATTTTCTCTCTCAATCCTATAAATTACTTTTCCCATATTTGTCATGCTGAGTGAGCCTATTGTTGTCGATGAAGGTGTGACATTGAAGTCACGTGGGGTTGTCAGATCTGGATGACGCCTACCTTATAAACGCCAAATGAGTATTGTATCACCAACGAGACACTGGATGGCCCTTGTAAATGCTGAACGGCTTGAGCTTACAAGAAAGAAAATTCACATTGGTGACAGTCGTCGCTTCTTGCAGAATATACACAGCTCGTGTCATATTCTCCCAGTAACGATATGAGCCTCCGGGAATTTCGTTGCTCCGAATGAACCCCTCGATCATGGACCTTAGTCCTGCGGCAATATGGACGGTCGAAAGTATGAACTGTACAGTTGCACCACCAAAAAGGAACCTGAAAATACTACGAGTTAGATGTGATAGGGAGGACCCAAAAGCAGAACTCACCAAGAAGTCGATGTCCTACGCCTGATTAGAACGTGCACGCAGCAAAAGTATAGGATAAGACTAGCAATAGTATGATAAGAGGTGGTGATAACCTAAAGAAAACCCCACATACTTGACTCCTGAATGCGAGAATAAGTGAGAATGAGCAAAAGACACTTCAAACATCGTACCATACAAAACAGTTGCGCACCAGAGGCCCACAAGAGCAGCGAGATCTGGAGCGAGGGCCTTCATGTTGACGAACAGCGGAAAGCAGTATAGTGCTTTTATACAGTCATGCGGCGTCCTTTAGCGGTAACTATCATTGTCTACTGATGGAGTGATGGGAGAGGGATCCCGAGATGAGATACAGGCATATGGACATGTTATGAAAATCAAGGCAATTTTTAGCAGCTCCTAGTATGGACGCAAACCGAAAAAGTGGCATTCGTTCGAACTTTAAAACTATCTCATTAATCAGGGTCTGACATCGCTTGGAAATAGGTCAATCAGAGCCAGAAAAGAGGAGCAGGTAATCAGCAGAAGACCATGCATATGTTGGGTGTGATGATTAGTGCCAGAACTATTGTACCGATGGGATGCATCACTCAACGCTGAACAGAGTGCGTGCCTTTAGTCCAATAACACCACCCCCTTTGCCATCCCATCCGGGGATTGTAGCCCTGCACACAGGGCACCTGATCAATGGCTCAATTCACTGATCATCAAAAAATATACGAAACACAAAGCCTCACTTTGCCAATAACTCTCCTTCGTTCTTCATTAAGCCGGCTCTCCGCTTGGCGACCTTCACAGCAGTGAAAAGACACGATCCGCAGCATATGTGGCCACACGGTGTGAGCGTCGCATTCGTAGGTGGGGCGAAGCATATTGGGCAGTCATAGGAGGACAATGGTTCCAGTTTCGATACCAGCACCGCTTCATGCTCTTCTTCTGCGGTTGTTTCAGCAGGAACCTCTGACGACCCTGCAATATCTTTCTGGTGGGCATCCAGGGATACGAGAGGACCAATGGGAAGCTCCTCGACGACGACATCACTAGGTCCAGTTTGAAGCTCTCTCTCTTGTACTATCTGCTTTCGTCGGCGTTTCTGAGGGACTCCTTTCGATATATCCCTCCTTCTCCTCTTTCCAGGCTGCCGTTTTGCGGGGGCTGGCGTTGGCGCTGGATCTGGCTCTGGTGACACAGACGGTATCGGTGGCCCGGACCTGGCACTCGCTGCCAAAGACACTGCTCTTGAACGTGGTAGCATCATTCTAGAAGTTAATGGTGCAGGAAGAGCATCCATGGTTGGTGGTAATTGTGGACAGTGGCAATGGAAACTAGAAACTGGATTTATTGGCCCCGACTCGGATACAGCTCAGGTAAATAAGAGCAAACTAATCTACCTCGGTGGCTCTTCGTGTGTATTGGTACACGTATTAAGAGTATCATGGCAGCACAGAAGAGAGAAAAGGCAGTAAATTAATGGCTATGTTTTTATGTTTTTTTCTTCTTTTCCAATGAGGAGGGACGTACTTTCGCGGGACTTAGTAGAGGAAACCACCGACCGGGCCGTTAGCCGAGAGCTCTACAAATTATTTGTATTACCTTCATCTCACCGTTCTTTTTTCTCTCTCCGGAGGTGAACGTGTTACAAGCAAACTTCGTACTAAGACACACTGGCGACCCGATCTCACCGTTATTTAACACTAGCTGTAGCTCAAGGCTTTCTCTGGTTGGACCCTTTGATCTTAAACCTAGGTTTTTTCTACGATTCGCTCTCTGTCGACCTTGATGCTGTCGATATCAGCAAGCCCACTATCAGATGCAGGGACGTACGCAAACTTGATTTTCGAACGTCATACCGGACTGCTACCCGAGGTGTGGGATGATACTGTAAAGGAGATGCTGTATTGGACAGGAGATGAAGATAATCACGAAGACATTGAACAATACGCAAACAATCCCTCAGCTCATGAAGTGGACAGCAAGGGAAACGATGTTTCAGCTGAAGGAAGGAAGTGAAACTCATCCCAACGGAAGAGCTCTCAGAAATTGACGGACCAGGAACGAAGAACTTAAAGAAAACATGAGTGAAGAGTCGATCGATGAAGAACGGGCGGAGCCCTCATGAGGACTAACCTTTCGACAACGCCCCACTGAAAGATTTGACAACGTACTATTCTCAATATCAAGTGCCGTCCACTAGAATTCTTTGAAACAGCGAAGCAGTCGTTCCATGTGTTGCAGACGCCATGGAAGGTATGTCGATCCACAGTTTTCCGATATTCAGTGAGTGACCCTAAATAATTAACAGCCCACCAAATCACCCACGAGCTATTGCTGATCCTCCATCGGGATATCGACGCTAGTGATATTATGATAACTTTTGACTGGGAGAACAGACAAATGGTTATGAATCGGGTAGGATCACTGTGTCATTGTCAGCTGAATTCGTGATTCGTCCCTCTTGCACGGTATTCATAGTCGTAGGTGCGTCTCAACGAGTCGCCCAAATGTTTCCAGGGTCTCTGATGATCTAGAAACGGAACAACATCCGGGAACTATAACCGCTGCTCATTCGTCGCTGTTCCATGACACTACGGCCTACGTTATCACCGGTCTCAATATCACTGCCTGGAAAGCACCCACCGCCATAGGCTACTTGCATGATCTATGAATGCTCCCCCCACAGACACTACCATCGATACCGGGTGATGCGATCTATCAGTTGTTGCGACCTCGTCGTAGCAAGGTCGCAAGCCCGGAATGTTGTCGTGAAGCATAGTCTCTAAGGCATTGGTATCAAGCGCACCCGCCAGGATCAGGAGGGCAACATATATATGAGCTGTCGGGTCCACTGCACCATTCTTCTTCATTGCTGTAGCCGGTCTCAGCAATATGTTGTCTGATTCTATTTCTCTTGGATATGAACTTGTTGTTGTTGTTCTTACTGCCGCGTGCGTGTCAAACTTGTATTCGGAACCGGCCTGAATCTTGAATTACCAAAAAGGACTTACGTTGTGGCCACTTCACATCTTGGCCTTTATTTTAGCCAGAACCGCAAATGGGATTCAAGATCCTTCAAGATTATGGTATGTGTCTCTTATTTCGAGGCGTTATAGGTTATTCATGGAATTTGTAGGTCTTTGCTTTATGGCACGTTTGCCACATAGAATACACATGTTTAAAAGTGAATAATGTTTTTTTCAGGGTTGTCGATACCTGTTGTACGGCAGTGGTCTCCTATTCTGTAGCGAAAATTATGAACGGGAAAATCCGCATCCATTCCCGTAGATCACCTTCGCTATATCCATGGTGCGCCCTTAAGTTGGGGCAAGTGATTGCGGAAGCGCTGACTCTTCTGCTCCAGGACATTTGCAGTGCGTGCTTCGCCATTTAAGAATATCTTGACTGAGTACACATTCTTGTAGCTAGAGAATGCGGTACAAATCTTTCCGCTGAGGGCCAAAAGAGGCTAACTTTCTTTTAGTGCTTCATGATGTTCGTTATTCAAGGGTACGTCTCTGTATTGTTTTCTACTGGTTTTGACGTAGAATCGCTGCAGCTTTTTTGTTATTCGATCCTGGGTTTGTACGAGTTACCCAAATAGACTCGTCGCTGGCAAATCATCTCAGCTGGCGCATTCTCCCAAGCTGCGGATACTTATAGCTCTGATAGTAGTCGCCTTATCCGCCCTCGGTAAGTCTTCAGCTTTTTTAATATGTCGTTTAAACCTTCAGTTTCTGTCTCAAGGCACGAGTATCAGTGCGTTTCTATTTATCCTTCTATTGGCTTTCTTCGATGTTCAGGCTTCAACAGTCTTCAGAGACAAAGACTGATCTCCATGCTTTGTAGTTCTGTGTAGGTATCCTGGCCTTCACGACGACGTTTGATGTCGTCATAACCATCCTCTCTTGTTATTGTCTGGGAACCAGGCGAGAGCGTATTGTACAATGGTACGTGAACTGTTAAGGTTAAAATGGACTTATAGATATTTTTATAGGATCTCCAAGTACCAGGACGACATGATATTTTATGTTTATGCTAGGCTCGTCATCACAGTGTGCGCCAGTCGTGACTTGTGTCTTTTCCGGCAGCTAATTGTTGAATAGAACGGTTCAGGGAGCTGCAATCATAATAGTAAGTTGGTTTGGTATAAGTTATTTGGGCCCAATTCTGAAATGTCATACTAGTACTGCTTGGTTGTCAAGAAAGACGTATGGATGCTTGGGCACCTTGCGCTCAGTAAAGGTAAGCCTCGTGTCATTCATCTCATCCTCACACTGACTCAAGGATGTGGTAGTGTACGTGAACAATATACTTGCAATGTGAGTTTTCAAACGTCTGGGATCTGCCTGGTTTCAAGTTATTCCGATTCTTCACAAAGAATTAATAGCCGGCTTGATGATCCGGATCTCATACATGCTGAATATGCATATTCGTCGAACAAGGTAGATATAGTTTTCACAGCGTCAATAGAGGAGACGTACGTATTTCTTTGTTACGGCTCTCAAGTCATATTGATGTCCCTCAGGGCCGCGGCAGCTTGAATAGGCGAACCGCACAATTCAGGTTTAAAAAATTTCCTACAGATGTCAATATTCCTGCTACAATATAATGAAATTAGACACATAGTTTTGTAGTTTTTTTGTATACCATAATTGTAGTACATGTAGTATACAATACAAGACCGAGAATCGAACCAGTCGAGCGCCAACGTTACGCATTCATGCCTAAAATGGAATACGGTGACAAGACAGAAACTGATTCGCTTCTCTGACTCCAACCACCATTTACCTGTGTATTCATTTGGCTCATACACGTTCGAATAGACAATTTGTGGCAAGGAGTACGGTACGTTCAAAGTTTCCACCATCGAAGACAGTTCAATATTGATTCTTTCCCAGAGAATCGAACTGAGTTTTGGACAAGAG
Organism: Armillaria sp. CMW 4456; assembly: GCA_028551335.1. Classification (NCBI taxonomy): domain Eukaryota; kingdom Fungi; phylum Basidiomycota; class Agaricomycetes; order Agaricales; family Physalacriaceae; genus Armillaria; species Armillaria sp. CMW 4456. Next base: position 198,344 of record JANDKJ010000183.1, read on the forward strand.
TAACATTTTTCTTTGCACTCACTTTGTATCGAGCGGAAGTTCGATCTCTCTTCGTATTCACAAACAAGGCCGCATTTAGCGCCTTGTCCTAGATCTGCTCACAATAAGCGCCAAGGCACCCTGAAGCCCACTCCTACGAGACTTCAACCTTTTAACTCGAACCTTGGCGATCCCATTACGGAATTAACTTACTTTACAGGCTAACACTTGTATATCAATTATGTCGGCTGTCGATATTGTGCAAAATACGACAGTACACACGAGAGGCTACCAGAAGGAGATGCTCGATGAGAGCCTCAAGAGAAACATCATCATAGCGATGGATACTGGTTCGGGCAAGACGCATATTGCAGTGTTGCGACTGAAGATTGAAGTCGAACGAGAGCCACGCAAGGTGTGTGCCACCCTCTGACTGCTGCAACCACAGCTGATCTCCTCGATCACAGATATCATGGTTTCTAGTTCCTACTGTTGCATTATCCGAGCAGCAGTGTCGTGTCATCCGGGCTGCCCTTCCCGTGTCTGTCGGTCTTATATCAGGGTCATTAGAACCGAATCAGTGGAAAGACGCATTCTTATGGCGTAAGGTCATCGAGACCCATCGCATCGTAGTATCGACGCCACAGGTACTTCTCGATGCCTTACGACACAGTTACGTCCAAATGGGACGAGACATTGGATTGATGATTTTCGACGAAGCGCATCATACAGTTGACAAGGCGCCCTACAACATGATCATGAAGGAGTTCTACTTTGGACTCTTGCCACGAGACACGCCTAACCTTGACCCTCGATTCGCCAGGCCAATGATATTAGGCTTGACGGCCAGTCCTATATATGGCGGAGATGTCGCCAAAGCATTCAGGTAGGTGGTAATGTTGTATCAACGACATCTCGCTTGACTGGTTGTCGTAGTAAAATAGAGGGAAACCTCGATAGCGTCATTTGCACTCCCCGCCGCAATCGTGAAGAGCTAGCAAAACACGTGCACCGGCCTATTTTCAAGCATGTTACGTACGACTCAGCAGAAGATGCTCCATTTTCAACCAACCTAGAAAGTCTACGACAAGTCATAGGGACCCTCAACATTGAACGAGACCCCTACATAATGTCTCTTCGTCGCGATCTGGCCAAAGCCGACCCCCGGTCACACGAACACCGTCGACTAGACCAAAAGCTGTCAAAGACCATCCTCATGGAGAGCACCTTCACGCATAAAGGTCTACGCGATTTTGAGCGTACTGCGCTTGACATACTTTTCGACCTCGGTACTTGGGCAGCGGATTGGTATGTCTACACCGTGTTGGAACAAGCCAAAAAGGCTTGCCAAGGTGTTGAAATGATGCCTTCTTGGCAGACACGGGAGAAGACGTATATGCTGGAACTCCTCAACCAAGTTCGCGTTTGCCCTGTGTCTTATTTTGCCTATGACATCGTCGAGGACTCGTCTAACAAAGTGAAAGAGCTTGTGAAAGCGCTTTTACAAGAGAAAGAGGAGTTTGAGGAAGCCAATGAAGCATTTAGCGGCCTTGTGTTTGCGACGCGTCGCGATGTAGTTCTCGCGCTCACAGAGATCCTCACCCACCATCCAGAGACGAAAGATAAGTTCAAAATTGGGAGTCTACTAGGGACATCGGACAGCAGTTATCGGCATTCATTCTTGGACCTGACGCGAAAAATGCTGAAGCAGTCGCAGGAAGAGACTCTCAGCGATTTCAGGATTGGCGAGAAGAATCTCATCATCTCGACGTCCGTTGCTGAGGAGGGTATTGACGTCCAAGCCTGTGGATGCGTTATACGATGGGATCTGCCACAAAATATGGTTTCGTGGCTGCAAAGCCGAGGACGGGCACGTCGGAAACGTAGTACATTCATTGTCATGTTTCAAAGAGGTGGAGGTGACGAGGATGATGTTCTCAAATGGGAGAAGACTGAAGAGGAAGTGCTGCGCTTGTGCAATGAACCGGAGAGGGCCACGACGGTTGAGCCAGATGAGTGGGACGAGTGGGATGAATTCAGGGTACCGTCCACAGGGTGCGTGTTTATACAAAGCTGGTACTCATAGCTCATGTTGCCCATTTTCAGTGCTCTATTGACTCTGGAGTCAGCTCTTCCCCATCTCGCCCATTTTGTCGCTGTTCATCCTAGGGCAGGTTTCAGTCTCGATTTTCAGCCTTTGTATGATCTCGATCCCCCTGATATGCCACTCGGATGGCACTCGTCTGAAACCCGGTCTACTAGCGTTGTCGTACCCTATGCTGGACCTTGGGGTTCAACTGTCACCTTACCTAGATTCCTGGGTTCTGAGCTCAGGGTGCATTCCACAGAGAGAATTCATCCCACCAAACTGTCTGCTCACCGGCATGCGGCCTTCAAGGCATACAAAGCACTGTACGACCACGAATTGCTGGATGACCATCTTCTACCGCTCTTTTTCCGAGACGAAGAAATCAAGAAACTGGAAAGCGACGTGGAGACGCGCGTTGGCGTCGTCAGGGTATCCCCGCAGATCAACCCATGGGCACCAGTAGATGGTGGCATCGCGGTCTGGCATTGCTCGGAATTGACACTAGGAGACCTGCCTCCATTGCGTATGTTCACGCGTACACAGTGTCCGCCGTCATGGTTCGAGAAGGATGGCCCTCCGACACTATTCACACCTAATGGTCAAATCAAGGTCCACCTTCGAAGTATCAGTCAAGTGACTCTTAACGGTGAAGTCACTCGAGCGCGCGAGTATACTCGGCGGTTGTTCTGGAGCATCCATGGTCAGCGGATGACCTGGGATAACCTAGATTTTTCGTACCTTTTCCTTCCAGCTCCAGGGACGGAAGATGACAAATGGGAGGAACGTCGTGCATGGCTCAGAGAAGAGAACGAACGCGAAGGGCGATCAAATAAGCACGCCTTTGATGCAAACGCACAGGATCTTGGGGAGGCCTTTTGGTACCCCCAGGACCTCACTATTGTACGAGCCGGGTTTCACTTTGGGAAGGCTTATCGATTCATCTCTTGGCGGTATAACACTATTAACGAAGAAGAACTGGAGGATATTAAGACCAGGTATTCCCGGCAGGACGTTTTAGAAGATATCCCGTGCCCACTTATCGTCGCGGAGGCTTTACCTGCTAGGAGTAACTTTTTGCTCCCGCCAGCTAAACCTACCAATGTTGGACCTCGATTACCACCCAAGCGTGTTCTGCTGATCCCGAAATACGCCACAGTTACGCTTCTTTCTCCAGTGGAGGTAGAATATATCTCTCTCCTCCCTTCGGTCCTGCGTGCGCTAGCTATGTCCCTTACTATTCAGTCCATGCGAGATACGCTGTTCACGTCATCATCTCATCTTTACGCTATTCCATCGCAACTAATAACTATCGCTATGACGGCCCCATTGTCTCAAGAGCGATATAATTACCAACGTTTAGAAACACTGGGAGATACAGTGCTGAAGTATCTGGTCAGCATACAGCTGTTATCGGAACATCCGCTTTGGCACGAAGGGTATCTGTCAAGAAGGAAGGACCACGCTGTTGCCAATGTTAGACTAGCAAAGGAGAATATTTCTAGGGAAATGTTCAAATGGATTATAAGAGGTTCGTTCTTAAGACGATATGAGGTTTTCTTATACTGACGTGTTTACATTCAGATCGGTTGCTCAGCAAGAAGTGGAAACCTGCGTATATGAATTCTACCTCACCAATTAGTGATAAGACGTCGAATAAGGTGGTCGCAACCGTTCCTACGAAGAATGAGGCAAAGGCGAAGAAGACAAAAAAGATTGCGGGAGAGCTTTCCACGAAAGGTGCGCTCAACGATGTGGTTTTTTCCCTATGTTTCTGTTTCTAACATTACTCTTTAGTATTGGCGGATGTTGTTGAATCCACAATCGGTGCTGCGTATCTACACGGTGGACTCGAATTGGGATATGAATGTGCAAAATTCTTTGGCCTCGAGCTTGTTTGGCAACCAACTGCGAGCCGCATCGCGTCCCTGATCCAAAGAGTCAGCAAACTCGAACCTGAAGTCAAACAGCGCATCGACCTGCCAGAGAGGATCATATCCCAAGTAGAATCAATGCTGGACTACAAGTTTAAGTACAAGCTCATACTCCTTGAGGCTCTCACCCATCCAAGTCATCAGCAGGACTTTGGCACGATCTCCTATGAGCGTATGGAGTTCCTGGGTGATGCAGTGATGGACATGGTTGTCTCGGATTACCTGTATCGTGCAGAAGGCAAGGAGTACAGTCCTGGGCACATGCACCTTCGGAAGTCTGCCGTCGTGAATGGTCATATTTTGGCCTATTTATGCTTGAAGTGTTGTCTGAAGGTTCAAAGCTATATGCCTCGACCCACAGAATCGGGGGTTCAGCCGAAAATCCAGCTTGAAGAGGAGGAAGAGGACATATATCTGTGGAAATGCCTCTTACATGGAAGCCCTCGCGTTCTGGAGGATCAGCGTGTAACATTTGACAGGTTCCAGAGGCTTTCGGGTGCGATTGAAGACGGTTTGGAGAACGGGAAGATCTATCCTTGGGCAGCGCTGACCCGGCTACAAGCACCAAAGTTCTTCAGTGACATGATCGAAAGTCTCTTCGGCGCAGTATATCTCGACTCTGCAGGGGACCTAGAGAGGACAAAGGATGTTATGCGAAGAATCGGTGTATTGCCATTGCTAGAGCGCATTGTGAAGGATGACATTGATGTACTTCATCCTGTTTCACGATTATCCGTTTGGGCCTCGAAACGAGGACAGAAGGTGACATATAAGCTTACGGAAGAGAAGGGGAATGTAACTTGTGTAGTCGAGTTGAAACAAGAGGAGGGAGGGGAAATCAGGGTGTTGGAAGACGCACGAGTGACGGATGTTAACAGAGGCCAGGTCACGAAGTTGGAAGTCAAATTTGCCGCGGCTGAAAACGCCATACACCTGCTTCATATAGAGTAAACAGATAATCTTTTCATTTTTTTTTTCGTCGTTCAAGTTGCCATTCAACTTTTCGCTTAGCTAACGGAATTCATCTCACTGTGTAAGACGAACGAACGAGAGCAAACTTTATCAAATCATCATAAAATATATTTCTTCGGGCGATACTGTTCACGTGATTAACGGCAGGAATAATACCGGAGAATTGTCACGAAACTCAATTTTCTCCTTCCACTCTCCTGGAAAAGAATGACTTCACTGATGCCTTACGAAGCCGTCTGGCTGATTCTTGTGTCCGGCTTGTGTTCCACATTTATGTCGGCCCGTCAAAACCGCAATGGCAACGCAATGGAATACCACATGTCCTTCAAATGTTCTTTTGAAGATGGCGGATCTCTTCCAGAATCGAGCCTTCTATATGATTCCTATTCTTTCAGGGTGAGAGTCGCAGTATATCTACCGCTTTTCTTAGCGTGGCGCTTTAATGCTCAAATATCAGGTCTGGTGACATTATAAGCTGGGCCCAGTCTTGCGTCTTCTTGCGGCCTATCCACGGACCGGCCATTTGACTTGAGATCAAATGACCCGTGTGACCCATGGCCAAGGACGTAGAGATATGATTCTCTGATAGAAGTGGTATCTCGGTGCTTACTTATACATGGGGCCCCTGTGAAGCCACTCTGGAGCATTGGTACTATGAGGATCACCTCATCCATCTTTTTCTCTGTTTTAGTGGGTGGAGTGTCGACGTCTCTCTCGGGCCGACAATCCACAGTGGACGAAAGCTCAAAATATGTACTTCCAGAAGGATCTCGTAAGTCCTCAGGGCTTCCTTGAGCCTCTCTCTGTTCACCGCGCATTAGCGGGCTTCTATAACGGACGATCCAGCGCCGCAGTCACCTTTGATCAGCACTCTGTATTGTTAGATGGCAAGGTGAGTTGTTTTTGTAGACAGAAGCTGCATTGTATCTCAAGATTTCAAAACTAGCGAGCCATGATCTTCTCCGGAGAGTTTCATCCTTTTCGCTTACCGGCACCAGAACTCTGGTTTGATGTGCTGGAGAAGTAAGGATCCATCTTCAGGTTTTTATTCTGAGTGCTTACAACGTTCGTAGATTCAAGGCAAGTGCAATAATTTATGGCGTGTCCTCGCCCACTAAAGATCAAGTCAGGCTTCTGGATTCAACGGGGTGTCTGTATATTGTAATAACCTGTCTTACTGACAATCTTCATCTCCCTTATCGTCTATATAAACAGGGCACTGGGGACTGTCTGCCCCGAATGCGAAGGAAGTCAGGTTCTCTGATCACAACAATCTGACGGCATTATACGAAGTTGCGAAACAAGTTGGTATCCTTGTTATCGTTCGTCCCGGGTATGTCTTCATACAGTTCCAAACGCATTCATTGATGCTGGTTTCAGTCCTTACATAAATGCGGAAACGGCAGGAGGTGCGTTTTTGCGGCTCCCTTAACCTTGATTTGCTCAATAATTATAGGTGGTATTCCCGCGTGGGTATCAAACCTTGCGGGGTTGGCGAGGACAAATGCGACGGATTACAAGGGTGCTTGGCTACCCTAGTGAGTAGCTCTCGAGGTCGAATGGCGTATCTGCTAGAGCAAGATTTTAGTATCGAACAGTTTTCACAAGCGACCGCCCCGTACCAAGTAAGGATTGACCATGTTTGCAGTTTCTTCTCATCCTCATTACTCTTCAGTATCCCGATGGCCCAGTCATAGGTATAAGCATCACGACAACACGAGGACTACGCTGACATACGTCTTACTATAAGCCGTCCAAAGTGAAAACGAGTACTCTACCAGCCAGTCCTTAGGAATACCAGGTTTGAGCGAGCACATACAGGAGATTGAAAATACATATCGAGCAAATGGCTTAACGAAAATACCCACAATTCACAATGACAAAAATGCTGGAGCGCAATATTCCGAGCCTGGTTTGGGGAAGGTAGACTTGTGAGTTTTCCATCACCTCCTGCCCTGCTGTATCTCTTATTTTGGGTCAGATACGGCTGGGATGGGTAGGTTCTTATTGCTAGAGCGGTCCAGTCAACACTCAGAACAATGAATGCGAAAGGTATCCTCTCGGTTTCGATTGCGATAAACCAGAAGTATGGACAGAACTTTCGACTCGTGAGCATGTATATTTATTACTCGTGCCATTCCAGTCTCATAGTGTAACTCCAGAGCATGACGCTAATCATCAAAGACTGAATCCTGCGGAGCCGCTTGCTCTATTTGAGTGGCAAGGAATGCGTTTTGTCAGCTGCTAAATGACGTATTCATCTTCGTAATAGGTGGTGCATTCGATTACTGGTCTGGCCCAGATTACGACAATTGTTACAAGCTCATCAACGAACAATTTGCCAACGTAAGATATACGAGACTGTCTACAGTATATTCATTGAGCTTCTTTAGGTATACTACAAGGTAAACGGCTTGAAAAGGACTTGTACATGTGAACTTAATTTGATATTAGAACAATTATGCGGCTGGGACAGCAATCCAAAATTTGTACATGACATATGGTTTGTATTCCATTCCGAAATTAATGAAGCTTCTGAATAATGATTAGGCGGAACCAATTGGGGTAACATGCATACGCATACGATATACTCAAGTTACGAGTTGAGTCATCTTCTTTTCATGGTTTCCATGGGGACTGATAGTGTCTAGCTATGGTGCCGTATGTCTACGCTACATTGAAAACATCAACAGGATTTAACTTGTGGCAGGCCATACGCGAAGATAGGACGCTGACGCCCAAAATCGATGAATTGAAACTACAATCCTACTTCCTTCATGCGTCACCCGATTACCTGCTGGCTGGCCGTATCGGCAATGGAACAGTGGGCAGTGGAACTGCCTATAGTGAATCTGCGGACGTCTATACAACCCATCTTCATACCCCCTCATCTGGGGCTAATTTCTACTTCGTCCGACAGCTTACTAACAGCAAGATCACAAATACGAGCTTCACCCTCAGGGTTAACAGTACCATTGGGGACGAAATGATCATTCCACGAGTTCAGAATATCACTATGGCCGGTAGAGAGTCTAAAATCATCGTTACGAACTATCCGTTTGGAAACAACTCGTTGATCTATTCAACCGCTGAGGTGGACGAAACTACATTTCTTTCTCCTGCCTCCGTTTAACAGTGCTTTAGGTTATGACTTGGGCTACCTTTAATGGGGTACGGCATTATATGAGAATTAGACCTGTGTAGTGACACCTTGATTTTTGCAGGTCGATACGATAATTCTCTATGCTCTGGAAGGGCAATATGCAGAGATAGCTCTTCAAGCCGACTCTGCGCAAACTAAAGTAACTCATAAAGGATCCTCGAGTATTAGCGCCAAGTCCTCTGGCAACGTGAGTTCTTTCTTCTCTTTTTCTCAAATAACAACGAATTTCACTGCCCGTAGATTATCACAGTATCTGGTTCACCCTCCGGGATATCTGTGTTGACAATTGGCAGTGTCCGCTTGATAATCGCGGACAAGAAGACTGCTGGTAGCTTCTGGGTACCTCACTTCTCTCCAGGATCCGGTCACGATCACTATGACGCGTCTCCCAATGTGCCTTCGGTCTTCGTCCGAGGTCCTTACCTTCTGCGTTCAGTGTCCTATCATGGATCGACCCTGAATCTTGTCGGAGATCTGAACAGCAGTACGACGATTGACGTTTTTGGACCATCCGATTATACCTCTCTGACGTGGAATGGGCAGCCCGTCGCAGTGAAGGAAAGCGACATCGGAAGCCTGCGAGGCGTGGTTTCATTCCCTAGTCACCTCAATGATGTTGGTATTCCTAACATGAAGGAAGTCCAGTGGAGTTGCACAGATTCTCTACCAGAGCTGGCGTTGGATTTTGACGACAGTACCTGGGCGGTGGCGAACAAGACATCGACAAGAAGACCACAACAACCCACTGCGGGAAAGGTCAGTGCGAGGCAGTTTTGTCAACCCTTACTCGTTCTTATGTAGCCTTTCTGTCAGTACGTTCTATATTCTAGCGAGTAGGTCAGCTTTCGTACCAACTGGGACATGATTGACCTATGGTGCTTGTAGATATGGCTTCCACGCTGGTGTGCTATTTCCTTTCTTTGACGTTGGTTTTTCAACGTACACTATGCTACAGGACAATGGGTCTGGCGAGGACATTTTTCAGGCGATGCCTCCGGGGTGTCTCTGGACATTCAAGGGTAAGAAAATCCAGCTCCGAACATATTCCTAGGGAATTCAGCAAAAATTCAGAGGCTTTTCCTTTGGTTATTCGGTTTTCCTCAATGGACATTTCCTGGGGTCAGGTCAAGGTTCTTCGCATAGCCAAGATGGAGTCGATACCTTATCTCCCACGTACAACTTTACTGGGGATCAACTTGTCGAAGGCGATAATGGTAAGCTTGTCGATAACGATGCCGAGTTTGGAATGTTGATCTTATGACAGTCTTGACGATTATCCATGATTCTACAGGAATGAATCAGGACTGTAAGAAATTGTCACTCTCCGCGTCTTGGTCGCACGCTGATTATCTTCAGATAATATTGACGATGAATTTAAAACGCCCCGAGGTATCCGGGGCTATAAATTACACTCCAATGATGGATCGGACTTCAAAGAGTGGCGAGTAGCCGGTAGTAAGTGCATAGCTTGCACCGAAAGTTTCATTCTGACATGTTTCAGATGTCGGCGGTGAACTCGCTCCTGACTATGTTCGAGGACCATACAACGAAGGAGGGTGGTGGTTCGAACGTGTCGGTACGTTGATACTGAAGAGTGTTTTTGATCCTATACTCGAATTTAATAACAGGTGCTCATCTTCCTGGATACGATGTTTCTTCGTGGAATGAATCCTGTTCGCCATACGATGGTATCTCAAAGGCCGGCGTAACGGTCTACCGTACAACGTTTAATCTTGATATTCCTCGTGCTGCCGACATCCCGCTAGCTTTTGATTTCGAGCTTGATAATATCAACCCTTATCGGTTGCTAATATACGTGAATGGATGGCAATTTGGAAGGTGAGTTTATGAATCATGGAAATCATGACACTTATATCTTTGCATAGGTTCCTGTCGTCTCTTGGTCCACAAGTTAGTTATCCCATCCCGGAGGGTATCATCAACCATCGCGGCACAAATGTTGTTCTTGTTTCCCTCTGGGCTTTAAGTATGAATCTCAATATCTATCATTGTTACATCGTTCCTTAACCAATCTCTAGACAACACTGGGGCGAAGCTTTCAAAGCTAGAACTTGACAAAAGGGTGACGCTTTCGTCTAGTAAGATCGCCACAGTAGATATCGTCAATGCACCTGGCTGGAATGAACTTAGAGGCAGTCATGTGCAATGACTGTATCATCGACGAAAGCAATTGAGGCCTGAGGGTTGCTGTAATCCTACGCCTCATGTAACGCCCTCGAGAATTTATTCGTTTTGCCGGAGAATTTATCATTCGTCAGAAGCTGGGCAACGATAGTGTTGTTCCTTCGGTCTCCCGCAGACACCGAGAGGTTCCTTGAGATGCGGTGATAGGAAGCTGAGACGATGTTGAAGATGTACATGACAAATCATCGGTTGTTGGTTCAGGGTAAGAGGTTCACATAGGCCGCTATCAATTATCCCCTCACCGGTTGCTTCAGCTTCACAATGGCACAATTGGTACTAGTTGGAGGGGTGACACTTGGACTGTTGTTTCATTTGCAGTGAAACTCGTCCTGACGTTGATGTCAAACCCTCCCGCGGTACCAACTCGGAATGTCAACTAGGAGCGCCGGCCATTCTATGGCACAGCCACAGCTTGGAGTCTCACTTGAGTTCAGCGGTTACTACCTTTACCCGAAACTTGGAGTACCTTCTCTCTTCAAATGGTAATTTATTCACTTGGGAAATATGTAGGTATGCATGGCAAGCGGAATTACTGATGTGTGCAGTATCCACCGCTGACCCAGTGTCAGTCACTTTGGCACTCTTCAAAACCTTTAACTTTCAGCGACGGGACCGTCGAAACTGGTACCTTGTTTACGCCCTCTGGGTAAGTCGCAGATGATGAATGCTGTGTCGCGGACTTAAAGATCAAACCTTGGAATGCACAGCCCAGACTGTGCCGTAGAGGGAACTTGCTACCACCAATAGTTGAATGCCGCGGGAGACGTGCGCAGCGCTGATTCAGCTCAATATAAGACTGGAGGCTGGCTGTGCTATAATCAAACATCTTCGGTCTACCATCTCTGGGTCGGACAGACAACGCCAGTACGAATTCAACATGGCCGGCGCTAATGCCATAGATATCAAGAAGGTAGGTTGTAATCAAGGGTTTCCTTCAAATTCTGATTAAATGCGAGCATAGGCATACTGGGATGTTCAGTTAAGCGAGGAAGCAAGAACACCGTGCTCCGAAGATTCGCTTCCACCATATGAAGCCGAAGACCAATTACCTCCTTCATATTCAAGTCAGAGACGGCACCCTCCGTCTCAATATCTCTGTCTATGCGGCATACGTACGCTATCATGCTTCGAATCCCTTTCGCACTTTCATCTCTCCTTTTAGTATGCCCTCTTCTCTGGGCTATCGGGGCTCTGGTCCTGTGGTTTCCATTACGACATGTATTTCCTTGTCTATTTTCATTACGACGACAAAATGTCGATGATGCCGTATCGAGGAGAGTCCGGAGAAATGAAGTGCAATGGGCCTGTGTTTGTCTGACTTTAACCGGTGTCCTCCTTTTCATTGGAACAGTCATTTTCGTCATAAGTTACTGTGCCTGATACCGCTGGTCAGGTCAGGATAAGTCACTGAACTGGGGATCAGGGTGATAGTAGTCAGAATTCAACCATGCTCTTACTGTTTTAGTCACAGTATGTAACAAATCACAGTAGCCATCTGATGGCAACGAGGGGGAGGTTTCCGCATCTCGTAAATGTCCACATCAATTTTTGCGCCTTGCAGGCCAATATGATCATGGGTCTTTCCATGTCTTCCTGCGCGTTTTGTGCGCACTGATTACCCTTCATGATGGTATATAAGAAAGAAATTATTAAGTGTCTAATCGGATGGTCTTTGCTGATCCGACGGTTCATTTCCAGCTATCTACTTGAAGAAAATGAGACCATTCGAAAGATGTCAAAATCGGCACCTTTCACATTCATTGAATTTGGTTCATCTGACATTGTGTCGCCACAAAAGGCCGATCAAAAGCACATCTCAGCCGACCGCCGCTCAGGCTGGTCCTCCACAAGGGCGCCACCAACAATGGTACCGATATGAGATGGTAGGGTAAGAGATGAAATCTCAACTGCCAGTCGATCTTCTAGCCTGGGAAAGTTTCTAAGATAGCGCCCCGTAACCACAGAGAAATCAATAGAAGCAGCCACATATTGGAGGGACAACAAAAAAAAGTAACTTGCCGTGCACTAGACGTATATTGATACCGGGATAGACAGGATCAAAGAATCCGCACGCCTTTCCTATCCGCCAATCGCAGTCTCATCAAAGTCTCATTGCATGTGAGTCAAAGACCAAACGGTGGTAGTCGAGTTCAAACTAAAATTTTCCTATACCAAGTCTATTTGCTATAGGAAAACATTCAACTAACCTCAGGTGGTGGCTACAGTGCATATCGAGGCAGCAAGGCATGAGCTACAATTTACGGTATTTGGCCTGATCGGCGGTGTCGCTGTCAAAGTATTCCAAAATTTCGGGTAATATTGAGTGTTCAAAATAAAATCGATCCGATATACGTACCTACGGAAGCTCGGTCCGCACGAAAAGAATCGCGTGAGTGAGATCTCTACAAGATATCTACAGACTCAAAGGAACGGAATGATCACGGGAGAAAACAAGTGGGTTGAAAGTCTATTATCGTTCCCGATCAGAGGTCCCCAAACCTTCAAGAGTGCATCGAAGTGCTTTCTTTGCAGAAGTTGTAAAAATGGTGCACTGCAGTCAGCCGAGGTTACTCTATATCTCGAAGTATATCAATAAGCCCGACTAGAGTCTACCGATATTGTACGGAGAACCCAGCCGTAAACTTCGGAAAGAGCCATTTCCTTATCCCCAACGACCGACGACAGGACGAGAAAATGAGAACCGTATGAATTGAGGCACCATTCTTCTTTATTATCGATACGCTCATCTCCGGCATCGCATGGATTCCTATAGTGCCTGGGGTAGTTATTATGGTCCTATTTCTTTCGTCAGCATGGCCAACGGACCAACTTGGGACGTAAGACCTGGAAGGAGGAGAAAAGATGTTCACTATGCGATTGGGATTGATAGTCGGTTCATTTCCGGGCACATTGCTACACCACGAGGGGAGACAGAGTAAATGTATTGTATAATATTTCCGAGCTAAAGACTGGTATCCGCTGAATTTTTGGCATAGCGAGCATGTGCTCTAAGCCTGCAGCAGGACTAGCGTCGTTGTATGACCATGAGGATCATCTACTTACCTTGAAGCATATAAAAGAATACACAGGGCCCACGGTGGCATTAGGATCAACAAACCCTCTGTTAGCCAGCAAAAGGAAAGAAGAACACATACCAAAGTCAGAGGGGGAAGCGTAAGGACGAATGATGCGAGCATAGAAGCGGTTCAAGCGGGTGATTCCAGGAAGCATTAAAGTAAACAGAGGCAGGGAAGGCCCCGCTTCTACGGGGTCTATCCAGAAGAGTGTCGGAAGGTATTCTAAGAGCAGATATACTGCGAAGTATTTTTCACTAAACATCATGACATCCAACTCGCCATTCGGTCTCTACCAATCCCCAAGGCAGAGTTTATAAAGACATGTCGGTATTGCGCGCTGAGTAGAGACCCCAGAAATCATACGTTGATTGCTGTCACACGGACCTGGTCAACGCCCGTTGATTCGCCTTCGAGTACGTGAAGGGAGTCACCAAGGTTACTTTGAAAGAGGCCCGAGTCAGTTTCTGAACATCTTAACGTAAAGTACACCTCACCGCTTCCCTGATGTCAATCTAAAGAATAAGTTGGTGCCCGAATGTCGTAGATTCTCATAGGATTACCGTACCATCTTCTGGCTATTTTCACTGAAGATGTTGTCGTAAGGTTCTATTTTCCGCATCCAGAGTGTTTCTACGGTCGAGAAGATGCGACCTTGAGTCGAACGCAGAATCTATCGTAGTCCTGAGCATGAAGTTGAAATTCGCGAAAGTCCATGTCTCGAGTCATGAGCAGCGAGTCATATGCGCTTCATCCAGAAGGTGTATCTTGGGCTAAGCTCGACAGTCCAGTTCAAAACCTATTTTAAGCATCAATCACAAGAGCTTGTAGAGCAAAATTAGCAACAAGGGATACGATAAGTAAAGTAAAACAAAGGGGATCACTGGTCAGTACGTACAGTTACATAAATTAAGCATAGGGCGATTGTCTCACATTGCATGCATGAGAGAACCGCCGAAAAAGTGAATGCCCCGGTTCAAAAAAGCAAATAAAGGTCCATCGGCGGCGGTATGGATCTCCTGACCACCTTCGGTCTTCAAGTTTGTCTTTAATACGTCATATCAGTTGCTCTGATAGTTGCAGGACCAGAGCTGAAATGGTACCGTGTTTCAAGACAGCGGGTAGTTGATCAACAACTTCTCCCACCTCCGGAAATCAGACATGAACACCGATGAACACCGAAGACGGTGGAATTTTGCAGCTGATGACATGAGAATTGATTTGAGGGGACAGAAGCAGAACGGCTTGAGGGCGAATATTTGGAGAATATCCTTGCTCTAACGCCAGGAAATTATCAGAGACAAATACGAGTACTTCCTTGTGCAGTATTAGATTAACGCCATTTGTTCCGTGCATGAAATGATACGCAAGGAATGTACTAGGAACTGCCGGTATCATATTAGTTATTCTGGTTCACGGCAGTAGGAGAGCGTACACGCTAAAGACTGTTGATGTCGAATCCAAGTCGCTGGTTGGAGAAAGCCGTGCCGGGATGCCATTGACCAAAAATAGGACTCGATCTCTCACGGAATTACTCGGGAATCGGGCCGTTGGTCGGAGCTTCAACCCAATCCACCTTGCAGGCAGCCCTTAACTAACGTTGACTATCGACAAGAGTGATGGCGTTACAATTGGAAACTCATTTCCGCCGCTACGGCCTAGATGTATGTCCGAAGATCAACTTGGGCGACACCAGTATGACTTGATACGGCATCTGCCTTCGAAAACATACTAGAGGTATGTCATTTTGAATGTTTCGGCGCTATTTTACATCAACTGCATTTTAGAAGAATAACATCACTCTAGCGCAACAGACCGAATTCTTCGGCAGTGTTCCCGCCCCAGAAGATGTCCGGTGCTATAGAGGTTAAACTTGAACGCAGTTGAGATTCTCTCTTCGCCTCGGTGGAAGCGCAATCTCTTGGACTTGACTTGTTTCCTTTCTATCATATTGGCCCGCGGGATTTCCATCGCTGCGTCTTTCCCTTAGCGCTCTTCTACTAGGACACTTCTACTAGGTAAGCTCCGACTGTCTCGTAGATGCCCCACAGTCCTGAGTCCAATATTGCACTATTTACTCTCGTGCCTGTGCTAATTTCTTCTTGAATCGCCGGTCGTTCGTCTAATCTCATCGGTATCGGATCATCGAAGATGATCAAGCTTCCAAATTCATATGTTTTACTCCCCTCATTGATATCCATTCCATTTGACGGTTACTTTGGCCGGTAATCCTAGGTTTTTCCTTCAAGTTAGCCTTTAGTACGCCACAAGCGTCGCTTAGTGCAGGCCTCCAGACCGTGTGCTCAAGGTGTTTCACTAAGATAAAAGGGGTCTATGAGTTGTCCATTGTCGCGAGAGTATACCGGTTCCATATGACATTTCCGGCAATCACCCTTCACCGCTTAATGAGGGCGATTTAGTGTGTACGCCTTTTCCCTGCATGTCGCTCAAAATTGCTCATCAAACAAGGAACGTTCTATGAACACTTTCCAGCTTCCACGCCGCAAACGTACACTCTCAATTGGCTGAATCTGTCTTCCCGATATAGAGAGAAGATGTACGAGGCCCAATTTCTCGCGTGTTCTATGTTCATACATAAGATCACGGCCTTACCTTTCTAAGGCCCTTACACTCCGACGTTCGTATGAAATTCATGCTCGTGTCTGCCTCGGCAGTTGCGGATCAGGGGATGGATTTTGTATAACCGAACATATAAGATGCCGTCTCTTCATTCCATTTTCACTAGACGCCTAGATGTCTTCCTTTGTCAAAATAGCTCTCCTTTTCTCGTCTATGCTTTCCCTCCACGTTGGATTGACTCCTCCAAATCGTCCTCCCCCGGTGGATGTTCAGTTCATACCCACTGAGAAAGGGTCAGTGCGGACCAGCGAGGTCGTTCTAAGACGAATATTATCTGCAGGCGGACCGTCGACCTACTTTAAGGTATGAATGCTTTGTGTTTTCGCCGATGGTGCCGATATGCTAAATTTCACTGCTTTTTCTATAGGCACTATTCTGGACTGTCTGCACACTAGAATCCATACTTATACTCTGTCTATCTTATCCCCAAACGCCTGTGTCCCAAGCCATGATAACCCTCTTCCCCGCCTCACCTTCCATATGCCCTACAACTCTTTTCGCCGTCATCTGCACCCTAATCACGCTCTCTGGAGGCTTCCTTCGCGTGCATTGCTTCCGCGCATTGGGAAAATTCTTTACCTTCGAGCTCTCTCGGCAAGAGAACCACAGACTCATCACCTCGGGAGCGTACTCCTATGTCCGACATCCTTCTTATCTCGGCGCGCTCCTCACATTTGCGGGCGCCATGCCACTGTTCGCCGGCCCAGGCTCATGGGTATGGGAGAGCGGCATCCTCCAATCTCTTTGGGGCATCGCAGCGCTCGCCGTGTGGTATGGAGGGATCATTCTCATGCTAGGAACGCTGATGTTCAGGCTGAAGAGTGAAGATGACTTCATGCGGAGAGAGTTTGGGAGGGAATGGGAAAAATGGGCTGATGAGGTGCCATACCGGTTAATACCAATGATTTACTAAACGCGAATAGAGCATCACTGTTTTCCTCAGTTTTGATGGTTGCAAGCGGCGGCCCGGACCGTTGTAATGTTCCTGCACAAAAACGCGATGCCCACCCCTATCGTTAGCTGAAGGAAGGTGGCGTGGGGGCGCATCGTCGAGTTCTCTGGTATCCATCACCGGTATTCTTTCCAACGCGATAGCCCTGTACAATTGTTGACTTCTTGACCCCCCTGGAAAGTTTCTACGCATTTTCAACTACGGATGTTGCCAGCATGTCGGATTTGATAAGAGACCTTATACGATATGGTCGATTTGCTTGGATTCGCCGCCGTCTGTACAAGATTGCCGCGACGACGGCGTTCCCTTGAATGGCAGACATCCGCCACCCGCACGTCGCGTCCTATGCCAAGATGTAGCGTCTGACTTCCAAGTTTTTTTTTTTGGCGGAGACATGATGTCCGTCGGGAGACTCGTCGGAGGGGATGATTGATGTTCCGTGGAAACCATTTAGCGCTCGCTTCCGAAAGGACGACGTGCTTTCTGAGGCCGTGTATCTCCTCCGGGTCTATGCGACTTCTCTGGCCTTGGTTGACAGATTGGTACAGGCACAACTCGCATCTCACACCCCTTTGACTACGATTCTACTCATAGACAGATTAACCGACCAAGGACTTGGCGATGCTTTTGAGACGAATACGAATAGCCTACATAAGTTTCTTTTATGGACTGACTACAGTGTCAAACGCCAGATCCAGAAAATTATCTTGTGAGACTTGATCCGTCGTTCAGATGGGACAAACCCTCGGACATCAGTGAATGGGGTACAATCCATCCAACGGCACTTGAGAGTTGTACATAACCTTTACCTACAGCCCATACGCGATAGTCCGTCACAATGTAGCCGGGGGCATTTTTCCCCATCGCGCCATAAAGGATGTTCTGCTGTGTAGTATGGCTCAGGTTATTCTTCGAAGTCACACAAGAATTACCTTCTCGTGTTATGGTAACGCACCGGAAGGCTTGCTCCGCGAATTATCCGATGAAGATTGTGGCCTGATTCCTAGATGGCTTAAGGATCAGGCTTTTAAGCCGTTAGTGAGGTTTACAAGTATTCTGTTGACTCACGTGTTCGTTCAGTACCCCTTTACGGGTTAGCAAATCCTCGATGGCCGCACTTGATGTGCCTGCGAAAGGGATGCGTCATTATTTACGGTAAGACGTTTCGTAAAACAGGGGGGATATCCCTACTGGGAGTTTATTAACTCCCGAAGGCGTCGAAGTTCACTTTGGTCCACTACTCCTGTCAGTAAGATTAAACTTGTCGAATCAGGTCGAGTTATTTGCGCCCTTCTTGGCCTAATCACGTGTGCAGTAAAGGAATATCGGATTCGCTAAGGAACCGCTGGGAATCTCTGACTTGAAACAGTTCAGGCTCTCACACGCTACGCTCAGAGTCTTTGGTTAAGAAAGATGTACAGGTGACTGAAGGAATTAAGCACTACTACCGCCTGTCTTCACATGGACCCCGAACATTCGGGCCCGATACAAGATACAGGGGGAAACTACGGCCAGTGCGATACTCGCGATCCAAACTTAACCCCCAAGTGCTCGCAAAGTCACCCTTGAGCAGCAATTTGACACACAGAGTTCAGGAGCAAGAATTTTTCAAGGGAGAGAGGATAGGGACCATCGCCTTGAATTATTGAAATGCGGAACCTTAAAAACTGAACACAAGGGCCGGCTAACCTGCGGAAGCGATGACAGTTGCTACGCGTCGGTTTTATGCAGGAGGTAATACTGCGACGGTAAGACGCACAGTAAAATTTTTATCTATTCTTGATAGCGTACCACTAAGAAACATCTCTAAACGTTGAACTGAAGAAGGTATCTTGGCGTTAAATGTTTTTTTTTGGATAAAGGGATGCAGGATATGACCGGCAATCCGGACCGATGTGCTCTATGACGTCCCCACAACGTGGCGTATCAAACTATTGACTTTTGACATATCTCTTGTTTGAAAGTAACCAACCAAGTTGCCATCTATCACTCGCACGTAGCTTTAGACTGGCCCATGCTGATTCAAATTCCCCCCAATTAAACGTCGCATGCAACACTACACAGGCTAAAAGTGCTTTGCACATCGAGGCGTCGTTAATTGTACAGTCATCACACCACATTAATACAGTCATCCTGACAATCCAATCAGCACGAGTCTCATGCTTCGCTTCATGAAATCAGGGACACAGAGCTCGAGATTCATTTCTGGAAGTCGTCCGGAGATTGAAGGACTCCCTCGTAATTCCCCTCGAGGTGTGCACTTTTTTTCCGTGTCATGATGTTGAAATCGTTTTATGCTTCTGCTAGACAGGCAGCCTTCGCGACAATCTTCGATATCGTGGTTATTGTGCGAAACAACGTGAAAAACACCCTGCTCGTTCAAACCCGCCTTATAACTCCCTGGGTCCGGCCTTTTATTGAAATAACTTACGTCTTGCGGCGCGCGGCGCGAGTAAAGAGTTAACTTTTCACCGTACAGTCTGATCCGATCAGACTTGCTGCTCGTTGAAACGCCGGCTAGACATTCCAGGACATTCCATAGAAGAGGCATGCCCTTTCAGCGTGTGCGGCCGCGCCAGGATATCGCATGTAAGTCGTGGACTTGCCCCATTTTTCCTGACACTGATTTCGCTCACTAGGAGCTGAACGCATTTTTGCTTACTTATTTGCACTGTGAGTCAGGGTTCTTTCCCCGCTCGGAGAAGCCATTCATTAACGCCTCGACACCACCTTTCTCGAATGGAAGGTCGGTCGCCGAACGTAACAACGCTGTTCGGGATACAAAAAGCTCATAAAATCCGAATTCCCCGTGGAGCGCTTGAGTAAGGGGACGCGTTTCTGGTACCACTTCGTGCGGCAAATTTGTCACCCACCATCATTAACGATCCTGCCACTTTGACGCGGAACGCAAGCAGTGTCCTTCCCCACAGTACAATCAATTCTACGTGTGTATGTAACTTCCTTGTATTTCTCCAGTCCTTCCGCTCTGACCCTCCTCTGTCCTTTCCTAATTGTTGACGATTTTTCACGGTTCCAGATTCCGATTTATTGGCGTCATATCGTCGTACAATGGATTTCAACTTTGACACCTCCTCCAGCACTCCAAGTCTTCTGTTTTCCGACTTTACGGCGAAGCTACCGCCCTCTACAGACAAGCCTGAAGCTGTAGACGTTTCCAAATTCCACTTGGATGGCTTTAGTGACTTCAACCTCGACCTATCGGTTCTCTCCAGGCCTGCTTCACCAGTTTCCTCACCATCACCTCAGGCCTCTACATCCTCTGGACAAGACCTACCACCGTCTCGCAGTCCGTCCCCTTCGACGGTTTCCCACCCCGTACAAGACCAGTCAGAACCAGATAATATTTTAAGGCGAGTGGCGTCAGGCAGGCTGTCGCCCGCAGCAGTGACGTCGGTCATCCGTGGTTCATGGCCTATGATTTCCCGCATGACAATTGGACGTGGTACGCCTTCAGACCCCACTCGGAAATCTGAATGGGCGGGAGTCAATTATGATGAAGATGGAAGGCTAGTCAACAACAACCGGTCAACTTCCACGGACTTGCCAGTACGACAGTCGCTATCCGACTCTGACTACTACGTTCCCGCCGCCCCTCAGCCTTTTGTGCTTCCAGAATCCTCCAAGATCCAGCTTGACGGCCTTGGCGGCGCATCTGACCATGCAGAATGGGACTCAATCATGCAAACGGTTCTCGGCCATGGCCAAGAAACACCCTCTACCTCCACTACCTCCGCACCCGCCACTCCTGCACCGGCGGAACACAAATCCCCACAGCAGCCGTCCCTATCTCCTCTCCCTCTAGCCGACATTGCTCTCGATCCGGAAACGCTAGAAATAGATCTCGGTCTGGAAAAGGCCCTAGACCTAGGATTTGGGCTTGAGAAGAGAAATAAGGATGGAACAGGACGAGGTATGAATTGGTTCGCGTTGGGTATGCTTTCGCGCTCAGGGTTCGATTCACCCTCAGTTTACTCGAACGCGTCACGGTTGCCCGCATCGTCGCGTCCAGAGTCCGTCGTCGACTCACAGACCCATATCCTGCCTCCACATGTTCAGAAGGATCCGGAGGAGGAGACAAAAGTTCCTGAGAAAGAGAAGCCAGAAGCGGATGTGAGCGAACCTTCACCGCCCAAGACAATTCCCACTCTCGCTGAGCCGGCTCCCAATTCGCGGTCTCCCTGGTGGAAGAAGATATTGGGCAAGCTGCAGAAACTCTTCAGACCGAGACAAAATTAATTTCCTTCTTTCCTTTCTTTCATTTAGTTGCGCGTAAAAATGGATTTATACCCCCGCGTTTCTTGGCTTTTTTACCCAATCCCTAGTATTTTTTATCTCCACCGTCGGAATTTGGACACACTTTACCACGGCTGACCACTTTGTGTCGCGTTCACACTCCTTTGCATTCTGTTCATTTGTTTACCACAAGAGTTTTCCGTTCGTCGCTCCTTACCATACCTTGACGACTTGTTATGATCATGTACTATTCTTTTAGGTGATAGGTTTTCGTTACAAATCCTACTAATTCCTCATGTAAAATCGGAATTTAAGCGTTTCTTTGGCTGTTCTTGGGATGGCGGTAGGAACCCAGTTGGTACTTACCTACCGATTTGCTGTACAGACATTCAACGCGTAGTTGTTTCGGGTTCTACCAATCAACTCAAACTCTACACACCATAATTCCAGTTTCTTTGGTGGGCTTGTAGACAACGAACTTAATTGAAGTACAACACTGAAATAGGTAAACCCAACAGACTCCTGGTAGTTATGTTTGAATGCCTCCGAGTCTTCTGAGGGATTAATACACTTGCTCGAGGAGACTGTGAGCTTATCGCACTAACTTTCAGTCACACCGGATTCGAAGTCCCATGAGAGCCAAAGCACTGCGTCCCTTAGGGTCGAAACAGATCAACTGTCAAAGAGCAGCTTTTTGACTGACAGCTCAGTGACTCAGGGTGTCCATGGATATCCAAAGCGAATTCACGCCACATGAAATTTTAGCACACGAAAGGACAGAACTTTATAGCTTGAAAATTATCGCTTTCAAATCATTGTGAGTCTCCATCATGTTTCTGAAAACAATCTATATTGAACATTGCACTCAGAAAGATGTGAAATGACCACCATAGATTATACCCTAATCCCAAGGAGTTCAATTCGACACAATTTTTGGGTAGTTCACCTCAACTCGACCCCGGAGAGCTGGTATTTGAGTTCGCTTTCTGGTGAGTGAATCCAGAGGAAATGACATTGAATCATGACGCTCAATGTCAACGAGATCTTTTTCTGAAGAGTTTGTCGACGTCATGTTGTATTTATACAAAAAATATCTTTTACATATCTCATTTCCAGATCACGTTTTTATAACCTCTCTTACAGCCTCTGCAAATATCTTGCAGCCTTTCGCCATTTCCTCCTCGTTGACGTTGAGTGGTGGAATAAACCTGACCACCTCGTACATGCTCGTTGTCAAAATCAGCATACCTTTCTCAATGCATTTCTTAGCCACACGACCAGCCAGCCCTACTTGCGTAGTATCGGAAGTCACAGGATCATACTTATGGCCCGCAGAGGCAGGCGAGGAAAACTCGACGGCAACCATCAAACCTCGTCCACGTACATCCAAGATATATGGAGCGATCTGTGGGTCTGCTTTCAAGGCGTTGAGTTCAGTGAAAATTTGTTTCGAGCTAGGGGTGAAAAGAGTTAGAACGAAGAAATCTAAAAGGCATAAAAGAAGAAAATACCGTTCTTTGACATTATCTAGAATCTTTTCCTCCTTCATCGCGTCAGCCACAGCCACAGCAGCAGCACAGGATACAGGGTTGCCTGCGTAGGTTCCTCCCTGAACCATTTGAGAATTAGCGCAGGTAAAGAATAAATTACATACCATCGATCCAGGCTTGAGTAGGTCTGTGATATCCTTTCGGCTAATGATGGCACTGAGCGGGAAACCATTAGCCAGGCCCTGATAACCAAAGATCAGCAAGAGACTATAAACAGGAAAACAAAATATACCTTTGCAGATATTAAGATATCTGGACGAACACCACTAGGCTCAATAGCGAACCACGATCCCGTCCGACAGAACCCACTCTGAACCTCGTCTATGATCAACAAGATGCCATGCTTGTCGCATATCTCCCGTAATCCCTGCAGGAATTCATTGGGAGCAGGGACATATCCACCCTCGCCAAGAACAGGCTCGATAATTATGGCTGCTGTGTCGCGCGGCGCGGTTTGCTGGGCAAGCAGAATTTCAAGCTGGTAAAGTGATTTCGACGTCAAATCGGACTCAGAAATGGTAGGCGAGGCCCCAAATTGGTGCCAGAAAGGGAAAGGGATTGAAAATGTTCCCGGCTAGAAGACGGTGGTTATAAATCATGGGAATGCAGGAAATGGTATAAGTTACCATAAGAGGCGCGACTCCTTCTGAGTAGATAGTCTTGCTTCGTGTTACGGCCATCGCACCGAACGTCCTTCCATGATAACCACCTGATCATTACACATGAGATATTCCCAGGGATCCAGAAATCACCTCACCTTGCATGGAGATGACGTTGGGACGACCAGTCGCGATTCTGGCAATTTTGATTGCACATTCGATTGCCTCAGAGCCAGAGTTCCAGAAAAAGAACGAGTCGAGCGAAGGGTGAGGCATGAGTGGAAGAAGTCTCTCGATGAGTTGAAGGTAAGGCTCGTGGAAAGCGATACCGCACTGTGAAAGTCTGAGTTTGATGCACAATCCAGAACGCGACGTGCATACCTGAGCATGGACGATGTTCATGCACTGGTCTGCGGCAGCCTTGCTTACCTTTAGATGGCAGTGTCCTTCAGAGAATTTAGCGAACCTGGAAACTCCAGGATAAACGACCAAATACCGAGGTTTGTTACACCAATACCGCTGGTGAAATCCAGCATATGCCGTCCATCCTGAAAGTCTACATAGCAGCCCCGTCCTTGTGCAACAACACCCTCGGTTATCCGTCCAAGTCCTCGTGTGACATGTTTCTCGCCGAATGCCTGCATCGACTCAGTCGACAGACGTCGAGCATTGTACCGACTATAAGCGGGATTTAGAATACAGGCAAGACAGGCATACAGGGACTTGCGTTGCAGCTTCGGCGACGTTGACAGAAATTGCACGTGTTGAACGACGCGACAAGGTACCCAGGCGATACATGATGTTGGTACGAGTCAAAGTGCGCATTTGGTATAATTACACCTTTCGACGCAGCCGGAATTTGCCGAATTTATGACATCGGCCTGAGCCACCAAGGTTGCCCCTTTCTTTAACCTTTCTTTCCTACCACTACTGCATCCTTCCAAGTACGCCACCACACTCCCCAAACTGCATATGTCTTCATTTACTCAAGCAGAAATGTCTGACAAAAACACCCAGTCTGGTTCCACTTATCAACCAAAATCAAACAATTCTTATTACAAGTCCTTTGGGTATGTACATTTCTTCTGCTCATATGAACACTCGATATATGCGCTCTCGTAGTGGATATAACAACTTCATGCACTCGTACGGCCTCGAGCCCTGGGATATGGATAATGTCCAACAAGGCAAGGCCATCCTTGAAACGTTCAAAGAGCACGATAGGCTTGAGTATGAAGAGGCACAGAAGAATAGTGGCAAGAAATAATTGGTTTTTTTCTTCTGTAATCTCTTTCTTGCCGTACAAGCTTACTCATTATCCAGAACTTTACATTGATAATGCATTGTTGGTGTACGGTAGCAAGAAGTCTTTTCAAGATGTAATACAAAGCAAGCTTCGGTATTTTATCAAGGAATTTCAGTATACGTAACTGGACTACTGCGATAAGGGTGCTGTGGCGCGTATGATGCTCGGCAACTGTACCAGCTAACTGAAGTCGCGTCTGCGGCGTGGGAAATGTTTAATGACCCTGGTATGTTCGTTATACCGGATTTTTCTATTCACCACTATCCATTCATGCTTTCAGTGCTCTGTTTAAGATGGGTTTATGGCCTTACAAATGTTTATCTCTCCACTTACAGTTGGTTTTGGCACCGCTAAGGCAACACATTAATTTCAAAACCAGGGGGCGCTTCTTAGATTTAGCTCCAGTGGCTAGACGTGGGCTTTCAACTACTAGGTCACCATACCAGAAGCCTGCCTCCCTGCCAATGGGTTTAGCGTGTGTAGTTAACGCTACCTACCTCTTCACAACTATTGGCACGTGATTAGCCGGACGCTTGCTATATGTTCCTTCAGCGGTAACAAACGTATAATATTGCCGACGACTGAGAAGCTTATACTATAGATGCCTAAGAATAGTCGGAATAGTATATCTCATGTGCCCGTGGAAATGGGCGCCTAACCTTTACCTAAAGGGGACGGTTGCCATCATTCAGTGGTCAATTGTTTGCACTATCTCTTCATCTGCCGCGATAGAATGATTCAACGTGAGGCCAACTCCTTCGATACTACACCCCAATAAGCTTATTATTGTCTTAGAAGCCCTTACGTTTTCTGTTCCAACTAACCCGTCCAACTTCGATCCAGCTTTCGTTCACTTCCTTCCTGAGCGCACCCTACAGCAGATGGCTTCTCCTCGAATCTCAGAGCTCCTTCAATCTAACGAGGGTCCGCCTGACGATGAAAGAAGGGAGTTTATGTCGGCGCTAGCGGCCAACCAAGATATGGCGGGAATTTTGCAGAGCAAAATAATAGCCACACAGCATCTCTTGGATTTTCTGAAGGATCAAAGAGACATCGCAAAATCCAATGGATCCGACGCTGCCGTTATTCTTCGTCAAGTTCGTATTCTGGACTCAAATTGCCTCATCAACATATTCCAGCAGTGCTTGGAGGAGCGGAACGGCGATCACGAAGACGCTCATTCATTCGGGCCCCCGGACGGCGTCGACTGCTTGAACCCTGTGCGGCGCGCACCTTGGTCGTTGTCGCAGGTTTGTCGCAGGTGGAGAGGCGTTGCTCTGAATTCACCACAGTTATGGTCCTCCGTCGACCTTGACTTCATCGAATACAGAACACACGAATTCTATACACGATGCCTATTCAGACTTGGGCTATTACTTGAAAGGAGTCATGGTTATCGGCTTCGAATTCGTCTACGGAGCCAGCGGGATATATCTGTAAACCCTATCTTCCTGGCTCTGTTACCGACTGCATCTCGGTGGACAGAAGCGTTCTTTTCCTTGCCTTCGAAATCATTCCGTGCATTATCCGCATATCGAGCATTTTTGGGGAAACTGGAGCAGCTACAGATCAGTTTTGCAGGCCCTGCGGAGTTGGGATTAGACACTTTCGGAATGGCGCATAATGTTCACACCTTCACGACTGACATTGCTCAGCCCTTCCTTGTTTTCAGCCACTTCCCTGGTAACAGGGTGAGGTCTTTTTCAGCGTTTGATGGATCCTTCCGTCAACAAGTATCCACGCTGACCCATTTGCCGAACGTTCGGGACCTTGTTTTGTTTTGTGGAAGATCAAACATCGACATACCCAATCCTCTCACACTTCTTCACGTACAAAGTCTTCGTGTCAATGAAACATTTTCATCTGGGAGTGTTGCACAAACCCTCGATAACCTTGTTCTTCCTTCCCTCAAAAATCTGCGAATGTCGTTCATTGGCAGCACAGAGGTACCCTCTTTCCCCGCTCAACATCGTTTGGATCATATCATAACGTTGGAGTTGACTTGTCGACTGAGCTACGACGAAGACATCGACGCTTTTTGCGCGTTTCTCGCACCCCTCACGCGGATTGACACATTGTCCATCCATTCCCAGCGAATATCCGACGTACTCATTCGCAGATTAGTGATGAGTCCTGCATCAGATCAGATTGTTCGTTATGTTCCGCGGCTCAGGCGCCTTGATTTGCGAAGGTCGACATTCACAGATGAGGATAGCGGGAACGAGGCACTTCTTATGATGGTGAAATCGCGTCGGAGGGTGTCGAGAGAGGATGCTGACTGGGAGGAGCTGAAGGAGATCTGCTTGGACAGGCCAGCGGATTGGAGATTTTCTCGTATGTGGGAGCCGCTGCGCAATCAAGGTTTATGCATGAGTTACTAGAAGGTGAATTGTAAAGCGCTGAAGCAGCTGCCATGTAGGTAGGTGGGTGGGTAGGTAGGTAGAAAGCCAACGAAGTGCAGGACAGAAATTGGGACCTGAAAAGCAGATAATGTAATAGGACTTGTAGTTTCGTTTTCTTGATCTCTTCGTCTCGACAAAGGAGTGGTAGAAGATGGTCATCCAGTAATCCGTTGTCGAAAAATGCGCCGTATGACGTGAAAGCTGCATGTCGGTGAGTAGGGCACTTTGGCGAGATGCATTCGTTCTGTTGGATACATCTTGAGTTTGGGAATCAGGAATCTCGGCAATATGACGACAGGCCGGTGGATGTGTTTTGTCGGTCCTTCACGACTACGGCGGGGAGTGCGAATGACATTGTCGAAGTTTTTCTTCTATTTTGCTACAACAACCAGTCAGGGCGAGGGTCACTCAAACAGGGTTAGTCTTTACGCGAATGCTTCGGCTTGCCGCTTCTCATCTAGTAGAGATGGTGGAGGAAGGGGGAAAAAAAAGACTGACTATGGTATCGTGAATTGGGCGTTGCTGGCGTCGGTATCGATGACGGTAACAAATTGAAAAAAATGGCACGTGCTAGTACCCAAAGGAGTGCCGGGATATCACTTGGATTAAGTTGGATATCATCCCGGAACAACGGCTAGGTAGGTACCTAAGTACAAAAACTCTTGTTACAATCAAAGTGGGTTGAATGGCTACATGCACATGTTTGAATGTTGGCTTATCAGAAAAGTTCCCCCTTCATGCCGGGAAAAAGACTTTGACAAACACTTAATGACTACGTCCTTTCTGAACGAGCAATATACTTAAAAGAGAAGTATTATCCAAACTATATAGATATATAAATGGTAGATCGAAAGACATACACCCTTCCTAGACCTGAGACGCGGTCCCTCTACGAAATGAGCAAGCGTCGATTGTCTCTACAATACAAATCCCATTTCGGAGAGGGACCGCGTCTCAGGTCTACAACGCCCCTCGTCAGGCCCTTTTCACCACATACCTATCCCAACTTGGATACGCTGTATTCTCCCTCCTCAGCTTCTGCATCTCCGCCTCTCTCGGCGTCAAATTGGTCTTCATCGTCATCGTCAACTTCTGTTTGCCTTTCTCCGTGACCTCATGACGGTGCTCCCATATCGGTATATCGTTCGAGGGCAGTATCACAATCTTCAACTTTTGGCTGTCAGTTGGAACGCGTGGGAAGGGCGAAGGCTTCGTTGCTTTGGGCTTGGCAATTCCAAGGTGTTCATGCAGATGCTCAAGGTATTGTTGATCGGCGGAAGAGGATGACTGGGTGGGGTCGTTAGTATCAGGAGGCAGGAGGTCAAGTAGTTCTGTTATAGCATCGTTATTCGACGGCTGGAACCGGAGTATGGCACGTAGATCTGGAAGATTTTAGTAATGGTGCTGATAAGCGAGCACCGAAGACACCTCTGATAGCATCCTCTGTTTTCCCGAGCATTCTTCGAGCACGAGCACGACGAAAGTACCCTTTCCCACTGTGATGCTGGCTTAACGCCTTTGTGCATGCCTTTTCCGCCTCTATCCATCTAAATCATGACGATTGAGCAGCAGTGCAAGACAGAATTGTAGGATCGTACTTGTTTAACTTCAGGTATGCGGCAGCTAGATTCAGTTGATAATGTGGCAGCTCAGGCTCTATTTTATGCGCTGCCTGGTAGTGTGTAATCGCTACATCAAAGAGGCCCCTTCGAAATGCAGTATTACCCTTGTAAGAAGAACATGAGCTACGATGGGGTAACATTGCCTGTGTACCCACCTGCTCCTTTTCTCGCTCAGCCCTGAGGAAACGCCATTCCATGATCTCTCCAATAGTCATACTCGGATCGATACCCTCATCTAAATCCTCTGTATCCATGCCACTGAAGTCCAACTCTAGCTCCCATATATCCTCCTCCTTTTCCGTCTCCCAACCATATACACCGCTCCCCCTTCCATCCCACTCCCTCTGCTTCCCAGAACGGATTCCGCTTTCCTCCTCATCCTCTCTCACAGTTCTTTCGCAGACTTCGCCTAGATGGTCCGTCGAGCACCCGCAGTCACACCACTTGGTCGATAGCTTCTCCCTCAACACCTGGCCGTACCCTCGCACATCAAATTCCCGTGCTACACGCCAAAGCGTCTGCGTCACCTTCTCGTACCCCAGTCGCACCTTGGGCTGCCAATTATGCTGCCATTCTGGTGGAATCTGGCTCCATCTAGCATATTTACGCTCGCAAGCTTCCTCCAACGTTTGTAATCCTGCCTTGAGAGACCCTAAATGAGGTGGTTTGGACATAACAGGTGGAGGTAGGGCTTCCAATGCGTCCAAATGTCCCTTTAATGATAAATAATGTGGCAGCAGTCTCATCGAACGCAAACCACGTTTCTGGCATATGGCCACATTGTTGGACATCGCCTGAATTTACAGTACATCAGTTGAGATCCCAAGAACAAGGGTTACAACGTACAAAATGCCTCAAAGCCGTATAACTCCACAGCACACTCTTCGTGGCTACCCTCTCACCGGCTTGCCGCATGTCCATGCTTATCGCAGCTCGGAAGAAATCTTTGATTTCTTCACAGTCGGCGTTATGCACCGCCCAGCTCGGTCCGCCCAACGTCACGCAACGCATCACAAAGATGGGGAGATGCCGTAGAGCGATGTCGTGAAGACGCGTCGAAAACAGACGCGCAATATCCTGTTCGTATCGGAGAAGCAGGATGCGGGAAATAGCCCTTTCAAGTTGGGTGACGGCTGTCATAGCTTGGGTTACGCTGCGGTCAGCGTGGGGATTAGGATGGAGTGGATTTCGGTGCTTGGGGGCTTGTTTCGAGCCGTTCCCAGATCCTTTCCCGTTCTTCTTGGAAATCGGAGTGCGCTTTTTAATATGAGAGTATTTCGCTGGCATGTTGCTGTGCAGGAAAGCTGAATTTAAAAGATGAGAAGATGTCCTAGTCTGAATTTTTTGAGTTACAGCTCGACGACAATGTGGCAGGGTAACGCACCTGCAATATTGCCCCGGGTCTATTTTTGTAGGGTAAAATCGATGGACCAAGTGTAAAAGTAGAACAGCACCACTGGGACAGGTACTGGGGGACAAGGGAATGGGTGACAAGCCGACGAGATGTCTCCTACACCCGTTTAAAAAGAGCTTAGTACTGCCTTCAGCATGTGGTCAAGAGACAAGCACCGCCGTACGTTACTGTATCTGAGAAACCGTGGTTCAAGGCTGTCTGGCCACTGTGCTGTTGGTTCCACAGCGTGGTACAGGTGAATTTGTCCCAGAAGGCGCTAAACGCCGTTCCTGTCGAAGATCCGGTCACAGGTTTCTCGGTACAGCGTCTATCCGGCGTCAATGAGAAGACGCGCAGCACGGAGACGCTAGATGCCCCCTTTACGCGCTTAAGAAAGTTTGATATGTTTCCAAGAAGTCGCGATATGTCCTTGTGTCACCTACAAGACCTGTTGAGGTAGAGAATTAGTGACATGAATAGCAGTAGTCAAACAAATATTTCCAGAGCGTACCAGTCGTCCCAGAGGGATATACGGTGGTCGTGGAAGAATGTTAGAAATGAGAGTACACGAGTTATTTTGGAGAAATAATTTACGTCGGCTGTATAATCAAATTATCTAATCAATTTGAATTCCGGCCCGAGAACTCCGCTCCTCACCTCAATTTCACCGGGGGCATTGGACTATATACGTGGTACTAAGCCAAATCCAATGTTCAACTTGGACTAAAAAAGGGTAACTCTTCTTTAGGGGAGCGACTCTGCAATGAAATGACCATTAGTGCTCCTAAGCCCGTCAGCAACGAAAGCTTGTAAGTCTTCTGGGTTGAACAATAAACTCTAGCCCACAAATTTCTAGGTCTGTTGATGATGGTAATGATATATCTCATTCGCCCGACTTGAAACTCAAAAATATTCTAATTGATGGGATATTTTCATGAGTCTCTGAACAGTGAAAATGATAAGTTTGAAAAGTACGTATGAACCAGGGCTGTATGGAGCATCCGATACTGTATCATGAATTGTCCCAGGCCTGACTGACCCGCAAAAACTGGCCATGGTGTAGCGTCGGCAGTTGTCTTTGTATCCAAGACTGCATAAAGAGAAAGTCTGCCATACTATCATGATCCGCGTCAAGGATGATCCTGACTTCTACGGCAGGCGTGGCAATCAAGCCGATGTCACAAAGAGATGTGTCAATGCGTGCCCAAGCGTTAACAGACTCGCTGTTGAACAACGAAACTAATGGCGCGCTAGAAACTGTCTCCAACCGAAGGGTGATGAAAATCTCATCTGGCTCCCAGCCTTCTACTGTTGTAGCAAGCATGAAATTGTTGGACCACCACTGTAGTGATGGCGAAAATGCGCCGGATCTAGAAGTGGTCACCAGGAAGGATATCTCCGATAAGCCATTGAGAGTCGCGGCTCTTAAATATTCCTCTGTAAACAGCGTCAGTAAAGTAGTCACAGCACTCGAAATAAGACGGCCTACCCAGGCCATGGCAATTCCCGACAGAAATCGCTCCAAGCATACCGCCGTCGGATACGACCAACGAACTCCAGAGTTTTTCCAGCCCCTCCACTACCGCTTCGGAAGAAATGCAGACTTCTGTCAGCCACAGTCTCTCCACCATATGCATCCTAATGGGTGGACGAGGGCCAAACAATATGTTCAACACCACAGCGTCGCCTTCCGACTGTACGTCAAGCATCAGCATGGACAAGCGACACTCTTCAATGGGCTGACCCCTCATTGACCTGCCGAGTGATAGCGTACTGAATTCAAAAGTAATATTCCCTAGATCCAAAATTTCCAGCGAAGGCGATGAATGCCTCAGCAACTCCCGGAACTCGTCATCAGATCCAAAGTGTACAGAATCCAAACGAAGTCTAGTAAACCTATGGTTCGTAATAGCTGAGCGACTGGCCACCGGAAGAGATGAAAATCTGACAAAAACCATGCTGATAGCAGTGGCATTAATTAGGGCTCGCATCACGTCTGGAAATGTTGGCTCCGTGGGGATCCACAAGTGATCTCGTGCACCCTCGCGTATATTGAGTGTTTGTACGAGCGGTAGAATATGAGGTATCGATTGAACGAGATTATAGAATGCTCGGCATGTGGTTGGGGCATGGGGTGAGCTCGGGGGATTAAAGGAAAGTAGGGAAAAGAGAATTCGTAGGCAATGAGGGCGAAAGGATCTAGAAACTCGTGAAAGTGCGCGGATAGATTCGCGATCTATGTTCGAGTCGAGTCGGGAGAGAATGGTATCGACTATCTCTCTTGAGATTGAATGAATAGGCATGTTGATGGAAGCTTGGAAGTTTGGAGACGGACACCAGAATATAAATGCGCGGCTACGGTTATGCAACGTAAGGAACGTAAAGGAATGCAGTTGTTTCGGCACTTGCACGGTGTCATTGTACGGCCGTTTCCCGTCACGACCTTTGTATATCCAGCATGTCCAGCAGGCATCGGACACAAGTCTAGCACGGATCCATGGACGTCAACTCGTAAATTCGAGATCTTGAGGCTGTTATCTTCGCAAAATCGCGCGCAAGCTCTAGTTCGTGAGAGTCTCGAAGACCTTTCAGATTACCCCAACTACAGTGATCCGTGGGGGCCGTGCTTAGGTCTTCCGTCGGTACTTGAAATGAGACGATCGTCATCAACAAAATACTGCCGACATCGCGGAAGAAGACTGAAGTGCCATACTATAACATCAGATAACGGACGTTCATAGAGTAAAAAATACAAACTTGGTGTGGACGAATGACTCTGTATGCTTGAGCTAGGGATTTGCTATACCCCCACGGGTCGTCATAATGCCTCAGAGATAGACATGCAAAGAAAGACCTTGTTAAACATGTTGAAACGACACGGAAAATGAAACATGTTTCCGAAGGCGCTTGGCAGAATATCCCAGATTACGCGGAGAAAGATACCCACTTCCTCATTCCTGTCTGTGCAAGCTGATACAGTACAGACCATGCGGATGAGTCCGCTCGTGCCGTATCAGAAGTCTTGGTTTTTCGTCGACGAGATCCTGGTTTTTGGTCATCTTTTTATAAGTATGGCCGACCCAATCAACCTAAGCGGAGCATTGTGATGATGGTCGACTGCCAGTGTGGTTGAAGAAATAATAAGCCGATGTTATCTATCTTGAGTTGTTCCGAGATTGTGCCCCAGGACCAAGAGGAGGAGAAGGAGTTTTCTGGCGAAAGACCCGTACCACCTAGTGCGGTGGCGTCTAGATTTTGCGACAGCTTCAATTGTCGACCAACTTTAACTTGGCAACCACGGTCGCGTGACTTCAATTCCGGTCCGAGATCCGATCATCTGCGGTCTCATTGTTTTTGAAGATCAGAGACGCAAAAACCGTCTGAATGCCTATGCTATCCTCCGACGAGGGGTATAAAAGCCGGGATGACGAGATACAGCGGGACACACTCTGGATTGAGTCTGACAGAATGTGCTTGTCCTAAAATGACCTGAACTTGATCCCTCGTTGCCTTCGGCTACTACCTTGCGGACATAGTCCCACCATTTTAAGTCAAAATTTCCCTAGAGGGCCAGACTATTTACTGTTCGATGGCAAATCATCCGTGGTCCGCGCGCCAAATACACCTTCGCACTTGGCAAAATATCAAGCTACTAATGTTCGCGTCACCTCGAACCGCCGATCCATGTATCGTGTCACCTGCCTGCTGAGGCCGTTTTTAATAATGATCAGTCAGCAAATGAAATGAGCTACGTAGTGTCCAGCAGACCGAACAGGTGGTTGTCAGTATCATATTCGAGTGATTCTCCCGGGGCGTTAATGAACGATGATGGTCATTTGATACTTCTACTAGTAAAATCGGTAGTTAGTCCTCGAACTTGGGGGATGCTTTTAAGATAAAAGAAGAGATGATTTGACACGGAAGCCAAGAATTTGGTAATAGCTGTCCCACTTTGATCCTGTCCTAATCCCAGTGATATGCTAGTGATTCAGGAGAAATTAATTGCCTGTACTGCCGTCCGGTTTGGCCTGATTAGTGCCTAGTGATCTAGCTAGCCTATAGAGTAAAATCATGGATGATTAGTTTATACTCAAGGACACCGTAGGAAACCTCGGGGCCTTCACCACATCCCACGCTCTTGAATAGGGGGATACAGCGAACTACAGCTTTCCCTCAGGATTCAGACTTTCTCGTCAACGACGCACATGGTACGACTTCAAGGCAACTATCACTCGAAGACGGCCACATGTTCCACTTGCTCGCCGACCTACTATTGAGGAATAATAACCCGGAATCAACGATGATTCATCTCCACAGGATGCAGAAGACTTGGGTCATAACAAACATTGACGAACGATCATGCTACCATTGATGCTGCCATTGTGCAAGTCGACTTGCCTAGGGCCTCCAGACAGCCGCATTTAGGATATACCCATTGACACACATTCGTATTTAGAGAAAAGGCACCCAACACGCGTGCAGTCGCTGGCAGAAGATGCCGAACTGAATTTAGTGAATAGCGTTGGAAGGAACTCGTGAGAAGAACGGTTCCGTGTACTTGGATTTCATTTCATCAACTGTCTCCAGCTGGATGCCGGGCGGCACAATGGGTGCTCGCTACTCTCCGAATAGCATTCGTTCCGCGAGCCAGGTACGTCCAAGTTCTGGGGGCCAAGGGACTCTCTAGGCAACTCCCACTCCCCACCTGACCTAAACGAAAGGCTGAAATAGCGATCAGATATGAATATAGATGAACAAGCGACGGCATAGATCAACGCCCAATCCGAGCACATCTTATATTTTTCCTGGATGGCTGGGATGTATCTGTCGTTGTCAGCTGAATATGGACATGGTGCATGGACGGACATACATACACGTAGAACAGAACAGTTTTCATGTATGCCACGAGTTCTCCAGGACTCACGATCACCAGAAAATCTGGTCCTTACATAAAGATAGGTCCTCAAGCTGCGCTGGCCCATCCACGCTAAATTAGCTCTGCCGTCAGAACTTTTCAGCCTTGACTGGACAAAGGTCGTTCAATCAGAGGTTCCGAGACGCTTGTCGACTACAAATAAACACTTCCGAGCGTTCAGCTTGGATTAGTGCTATGACTGCATTTCTTGAAAATATTCGGAGCCACGACCTACAAGACCGCGATCGAAGAACGAGTGCCAGTATGCAACCGCAGAATGCCTCGCTTGGCCCACGCATTCTTATCACCATACAATAGCATGTGTCATGTATTCTCTGAGGGCGAAAAAGGGTTGAGGGTGAGCGCGAACAATATTTGAGTCGCAAATTTATAGGAGCGAACGCTCGCTCCGAATTTGTACTCGTGACTCTTCACCCTAACGATGCAATTTCAAATTCAGCTCGCATTCGCAAAACGCGATAACTATACCACTCTAATTAGTTTCTTGGTCTTCTGAGATCCTGTTTCTGGTTACCCGAAAAACTCGCCCTCTTGAGGGGATATAATTCCATTATGGAACGCCGCGCCGCGTGCGAAGGATGAGGTGTAACATCAAATCGGGCCCTTTCTATGGCATGCTCAACATCCTCTTTTCATGGCAAAGGGGGAGTAAAACACTAGAAAAAATTATGGTATTCATACGACTAAATCTGCACCCATTTCTCCTCAGCAAAGCGAAATCTTCTCGACCTTGTCACCTATAATATCCAAATCTACTAACCGCCTTCTTTCGTCATCGTTAGGAATATAAAAAGTTGACACTTTCTCAAACTGTTCGTTTCGCAGTTTGCCAACAACCCAGTACTTGAAAATGAAGTTGTCGTGACTGCTAAAGACGAGCGCGTGAGTGCCTTCGGGGATAAGGTAACCATGATTAGCGGCAATCCTGAATATATGTGTGTTTCCCTCCCTATCCTGGATGGAGAGTGTTCCAGTGCGACTGCGGGGCATGCCATTGTCTTCAGAATCTGCGAGCCCAGCCACGTAGCCTGCCTCGATCCGATGACCAAAGCAGCAATCTGCCCCATCAATTTTCCCAAGATATTCCCACCAGTTCGCCTGATGGTCGCATTCTATCGACGGAAGCCCATTCGCCATGACCTGTGCCCAACTCGACTGCCATCGCTCTCCGGGACCATCACTAGGCTCTGGGTAGAAATAGAAGAGCTGAGAACGAAGCTGGGGGTTCATCTCCTCGACAAGCGCTGACCAGGCGCCCTCCTCTGTACCAGAGACGTAATATGCAGGTATTGACTGGCACTGGAGTAAGTAAGACAACCCAGCTACACGATCAATCGGGCCCGTCGACACACGCTGTCGCATCTCCAATAGCACATTTGCTAATGCAGTTGGTGAGGTACTCGTAGATTGGAGTGCTGTTATCATCCCATGTAAACTCGTCACCTTTTCCTGGAACTTTTCCCGTGTATCGGAGGTATTCTTGCTAGCCTCCCCGCCAATTATATACTTGTCGCTTGCCTCCTGTAATGTCCACGCCCTTCGAAACCAGCTTCGATCACCATCCATGTCGACGGTCTCATTTAGAGGTCGCCCCAAACCGTTTAGATAGTAGACGACAGCACATCCTTTGTACATCCACCCGATAGTGGGCACATCGAGTTTCCATTCTTCTGCGCGGAGATCTTCCCTTGGCCCGCCTGCTTGCCTCAGACACAATACGTCCAGCCAGACGTACTCGCACTCGAAATTAAGCAACTCGATTCGAAGGAGGTGTAGGTCAAGATCCTTTGGGAGAGGTACAGGCCATGAATTTCCGTTGGTAGTCGTCGAGATGAGGGTGCGGTCTTCTTCTTTTGCCCATGCGTGTGAAACTGCTTGAGGATGGACGCAGGCGACCCACCACGGTACGACACGATTACTGAATAGATCCCAAACCCGTCGAGGAGGTACGCCACGCTGAGTGATACGATCGCCCCTCATAACGCTCTGCCGCATCTCACGGTCTTTCTCTTCCGATTCACGGAATTCCTCCTCGACCGTTGTTAGGTCGCTATA
The DNA here is from genome assembly GCA_028551335.1 of Armillaria sp. CMW 4456. Classification (NCBI taxonomy): domain Eukaryota; kingdom Fungi; phylum Basidiomycota; class Agaricomycetes; order Agaricales; family Physalacriaceae; genus Armillaria; species Armillaria sp. CMW 4456. The sequence goes on from JANDKJ010000183.1 coordinate 235,466, forward strand.
CCATCTGAGACGAAGGTATGCAAAGGCTATCCCGAAGTCGCTTTGTTTGTCAATAAACGATTGAAGAAGGGAGGAGATGGTGGCGTCAAGATCGTACGTCGTTCCAAGAATGTTGTTGAGATGGTCTAACATCGCTGCAGTACCGAGCTTAGAACACGGTGTATCTGCAAGAGCAGAGGATATTATCGGGTTACTGCTCTCGTGTTCGCGTTGCTTGGGAACTATTATGTACTGTCTGAACTTGCTAGTCTCATTAAACGCAGTTATCGTGTGCTTCGGGAGGTTCTTGTATAGTTGGTGTGCCTTTTCCTTCTAGAACAATATAAGTTCTTACACTTGGATTGGATTTGAGTGTGGGCTGACTCTTTCCTGCATGCCGTCTCCTTGAATAAAGTGGCCGTAGTAGTCCCACCAGTCAAGACCCTGCTCGCTATCGTCGAAACTTATTTCCGATTGAGAGTCATCGCTTTGTCGGCTCTCGCTTGAGGTTGATGACATCTATTCCAGTATTAAAATATATACGTTCTGATACGAGCAAAGCATACCCTCTATTTTGCTAGTCGGAAAATGGTCGTCTGTTTCCCGTAGTGGTGGTGGTAGTCAAACCATCAGTTGTATCCTTATAGAGACGACTTGGTTGTAATCGGCCATATATGGCCCATCAAGGCCAGGGAAAATGAGGCGCCGTGCTGTGAGAAACTACATCACTTTAATGAGGGTGATACATGCACGATTTGGGTTTAACACAGTAACCAGTCACGAGACTACGAGGCCCTAATCGGACTTTGAAACTCGGATTGGCCCGAGTTAGACTTTTAGACAATCGACTTTCCAAAAGCTGTAACGTCGTAGAAAATGTTGCGATATTCTGGTAAAACGGCATATTTCGGCATACTTATTAAGGAAGAATCCCGAGGAAATGGGTAGACAGAGATTATATTGGGGAGTAAATAGTACAGCTCTTCGCTACCTAGTGACTAACTAGTAACACCCCAACAGCTGGACTGCATTGCATTCAAATCACAATATAAAATAAGCTGTATTTAGTTGTATACCCCAGCTTTTGCTGGAAGTGAATCTCTGCTTGACGGATGACCTGATTAGCAATTGATAGAAAGTGAGACTCAAGATAAATGAAACACGTAGTACTGCCAGAATGGACTAACTAGCATGATTGCAGTACGTTGTGAAATTTTCATGTGGTGGAGTTCTTTCTCCTGCTATTTTACCACTTCACAGCTGAAGAATGGGCAACATTGATGATAGGATATAGAATACAAGCGGCACACAACCTCTCAGAAATGGCTGTTGCAAGGAGCTATTTCTTCATCCGCGAACACAACTTCAAGTTTACTAGCTGCGCTCGAGATGTGAAACCAGTTAGAAGATTATTATTAGAGATCGTTGACGCCTGTTCCTTAACTCGGCCATTAAACTTTCTTTTGTCAATCTCCGTGCCTCACATCAAGTCTTCGGTGAGCCTATGACAGCAGTTGCCTACCAAGTTGACTCCATCTCTCATTCCTGAGACTGTGTAGCTATGATTCACTCTACCCATAGGTACCCATACTATACGAGTCAGGAAGCTTCGTTCGTGATACCTACAATCAAGTGTCCTAATCTCAACGTCCAGTTTCTCTCCCTCCAGCTTTCACGTCAACCCACCTGCGAGCTGTTCTCCAGCTGTGCGACTTCCCACAGACTCTGATAGTCCGGGTCCGACGGTTGGATGCCCCTACCCCACTGATGCGAACTCTCCTCGCATTCAGCCTCACTGGCATACTCAGCCTGAACCTTCACCGCCAAAGGCCGTGCCTCAAGGATCTCTTTCGCAAAATACGGCAACTATCACCAACATTCAGCCTTCTCGCTCCCAAAAACAATACAAACAAGCGCACGATACCTTGAACATGCGATCGTTAGGAAACCACGCCGCCGTGAACATCATCGCCAGCATGATCCTATCCTCGCCGCTAGCATTGGGCATCCCTGCGTGCCATATCCGCTGGTCGCGCAGCAGAACACCCCCCGGCGTGCACACTACCTGTACGGGCGGGCGGACCTTCCTTCTCGCCTCGACAAGCTCAGGACGGATGGCGCATAGCAGGGCTCGCGCTGCAGGGTACTCCTCCGACCACATTTGGTCACCCGGGTCAGTGGTCGCGTGCGAGCCCAGCCAGAGTTCCGTGGATCCGTTCTCTGGAGAGAACGCGCAGAGGGGGATGTTGGCGATGAGAATCGAGGGAGCGAGGGGGTGGATGAACGAGCTGTCTTTGTGCACGGCTTGGCGAGCCGTTGTATGTTTATTGGCGTTGTTGCCGGTTATGAAGGTCCAGGAGGGGGAAGGCCCTATGCATGGTTCGTTGAAAACATTCATCCATAAGGACCGGTGCGGTAAGCTTACCCAAGTAGTACGAAACGATCTGGTTGGCGTATATATCCTCAAAGAAAAGTGATCGATTGGTAAGCGGAGGAGACTGAATGAAGTTCGCTTCATGATGATGACTGAAATCATAAAGTGCACAAAAGGCCCAAAGTCATCACATACTGGCAACACCTTGATTGTACTGCGATACATCGTCGCCCTTCTTGGCCTTCAGGATCGTGGCCTCGTCCAACATCGCAAGCCGAAGCTTCTCGACATGCTCGGGATCAACTACCACAAATGCATAAGCTCTGGAATACCGCCTGTCTTCAACAAGACAGCGCACCGATATTATCCAAGTAGACCACCCCATCTCGGTTCAAGCCTTCGATGGCTCGTCGGAGGCTGTCCTTGGAGTATTTCCCTCCAGCACGTTCTGCACTAGACAGGGAGACGGTAATAGGATGGTCAGACATTGCAGAATACAAGTTGGGAGCCCTCGGAAGAAGCGCCAGACACGCTATCTATATAGATGCCATGTCAGGCAGTGTTATCCCGTTCACTTCACCCGTAGATAACGATCCCTATCAGGGCACAAGATAGGGTGACCGAAATCGGTATTGGCTCATATGCGTCCAACTACCACGTCGATGTCAGAAAGGCGCCTCGAAGATATCACCAACACGCAGGTACGGATGAAGGAAAACAAACGATGGATGAAAAAACCTAGCGTTGAAAAAGGGAGGAAGGCGGTAACCATCGAGCCGCGGCCCAACCGCGGATATTCGGTCCTTCGCGATAGTATCCGGTGTTGAGCTGCCGGATACCCTGCCTGTACGATCAGACGGCGTAATTGAGCGATTTCCCATGAACATCATCGATGGATGTATCAAAGCTTCTTGATGAGAGAGCCTCGCTATCCATCTCTAAGTCGATGGTACTGAGGAACTTCAGCTAGAAGGCAGGCAGGCCGCAAGGATGACGCCAGAAAGCAAATTGTCCACGAAATGAGACGCTCGGGAGAGCAGGAAACGAGGATATCCACAAAGACGAACAGAACACGTCAATCGCGCAAAGACTCGATTTCTTTCGTACTAGTCTCCAAATACTCGTCATACGAATCCTCATACGGTCCTAATTCCCCAAAAACAGATAAGTAAAACAATCCACCAACAAAAAAAGGCATCCACTCTACCCGAAGTCTGCATTCTCGCACGATACTGCGCGATCACTTTCCGGTTATGTTCAATCGAGGACAATTGGGCGTGTTTGATCGTACCTTGAAGGGTGTCAGACGCGTAGAGTAGCCTAAATCGCATACGTACCAGACATATCTATAACATACGGAACCACCCGAACCCCACCAACCTCGTCCAACAGCGTGATCCCTCCTCTCGCGACACGGTGGTGGTCTCTCGCCACTCGGATAATGCATATATTCGTCATCGGCGAGAAATACTTCACTGTAAACGATCCTCAGCATCAGCATCACATCTCTGTAAACCAATTCATACAACGCACCAATCAGAGAATGCGACACGCTTCCCCACCCGACGTCGCCAAAATTCAGTTGTATGCTCTCTTTCAGAGCAGCCCAGATGAGTTTGGCGTCGAGCCCTCTTGTCGGGTGCTCGCCTACGGGGATGAGCTCTACCAGAAGCCAGCGATTCTTGTGATGGACTCGGTCAGTGCTTTGGAGCGCGATGGGTATAAAACCACTGACCTTGAACCGAACCATGGGTTGGAAGGGAAGTCAAGAGATGCCGGAGAGTGCCGATCGGATAAGCATTCGGAGTTTGATCTTTACCGGCACATCAGGACGAGATCCCGAGAACAATTCCGAGGCAAGTAGTAATGACCACTGCTATTCAACTTTTTTTTGCATTAAATCATGTACTGTTTTAGGATTTGGGGGGATATGAGATCGTTTTAGTCACCCAGGCCCGACCGCGTAAATACTACTTGCTAGGCGAACTTGAAGTCCAATCGCTTTTTGTCAACGAGACTCAGATACTTGTGGTGCGCTGCAACGACGACAGCCGTGAATTCAGTCGTTGCCTCCCTCAGCACCTCGTCGTCCTGATGTCCATTTGGACTCTCCGCCTCGGACGTTTCTGCTACGATAGATAGTAAGACTGATTGTCCCTGTGAACGCACCTACTCTAGTAGCTGGTGGCAAGATCCCCTTGATGACAATGAGCAGATCCGCGACGAAGCCAGTCCGATGATTCATCTCGCTTACAAGGTGCGCTCTCACCCAAACCATCAAAAACGTCGCATAGTGATTCCACTCCCTAGCCATACACTGGCACACCAACCAAATCAAACAACCCCATCGCTCCTAACAGCACACTGCCCAAAATCGTGACTCGTCAGGCCCTCAGGCTTGGGAAGGATATCCTGCAAAAGACAACGCTGAGCCGCCCCGAAAAAAAAAAGAGACTCTGACTCGGAGGCTTACATGGTCAAAGATGCCTGTAGGCAGCGCAAGGGTCACACACGCGTTCGGGGAGTCCTACCGTTCAGTCATCAGTCAGCGGAGAGAGGGAGGGAAGGGAGGGAAGGGAGGTATACGACGATGGCCCCGACGTGACTTTCGATGGGGGCAGCGGAGAGGAGCAGGTCTGTAGTGCTCATTGCTCAATGAACACGGTGGCTTGTAAATGGGACAGGGGACTCACAGGCTTGTTCGCGAGCTACATTCCGGGTGAATAGTGTACGCGTATGACAGAGTAACGAGAGATGAACGTACTGTATCCGAGCTAGTAAAGGAAGTAGAATGTAAGCGTGCAGGCCCCATCCCAGATTCGTAGTTGATGCCGCACCTTCATCAAGTACGCGATTGCGTTCAGCGCCGCTTGTTTGTATGCCATGGTCCTATCGAGATTGAGAGTCGGGCTGTCGACGCACGGATCGCACTCACGCATCCATGTTGTACTGCTTCCCGTCTCCATCTGCCTGACACTCAGATCATGTCTTATAAAGCCAGAGAATGGACGTACGATAATCGACGCTGATCCCCTCAAACACAAGCTATTCGGGCATGAGTTGGGGTGGAGATAGGATAGAGGCGAGCAGACCTTGGACGAATAGAGGGGGTCAACAGGGGAAGGCTACGACGCTCCAAGTCAGAGAGTGCTAGAGAAAAGGAGGAAGAGGAGGACACACCAAGAAGATTGGCTGCTTCAGTGCGAATTTCTCCACGCCACCCTTGATGATGCTCGTGCTCAGAGTTATGATGCCGGCCTACGAACGAAAAATACGGAGATGAACCTAATATCATGTATTCACACCCTTACCATCTCGATAGCCCCACAGAACGCGATCTACATGCTGCTCAGTCTAGTCTTTCATCATTGCAAATAAAAAAGGCACACTTCGCCCTAGAGGAGAGGGATAAGCGCGCGCACAAGAGACAACCAGGACACACGCACGTCGCCCTGTGAAAAATGCAAGTCCCCGACCGACAAGTTCGCCCCGGGAACGAACACCGGGAAATAACACCTCGAGCCCCTACACACGCCACCATCAATCAGCCAGCCTAAATCCAGATTCAAAATCCAAGAACTAACCTAGAAAGATTCTTAATCTACCCACAAGTCAGCGCGCTCTAGTTTCCGCCCCAAAAAACACTACTCGCACATCACAATTACCCCCATGCTCGCGCCCCGGAACCGTCCGGGCACCGTCCTCAAGAATGCGCCTCCTCACTTCGTCGGGGATTCCGTCCTGGCCAACGTAGGCGCCGCGAGAGTCAGGCGCATATGCTACGGGCGGCATGGCATCTGCATGCTGAGCGATTAACGCGCCCTCCCGTGCGTTCCACTCTGCCAGCAGTGGGGCGGACGGGGCTGTGCCAATGAGGCCGGGATGCGGTACCCCCGCGAAGCGCACGCCTGGGATGTGCCGGGACGTAGCGTATACGCCTTGAAAGTTCCAGATGGCCTTGGCTGCATGGCTTGTGAACTCCCGTGCTGCGTCTTTCGGTGAGTGGGGTTTCCTTTTTTGAAGGGATGCGGATGGGACGCACCAAAGAGGCCTCCGCCGTTGTCGAGCTCGAATATTCCCTGGTATGGTGTGAGTACTTGTGAGTGCTGGTATGGATGGATGGACGCGTACGGTAAACCCCCAGGGCATCTTCTCGAATGGCGTCACTGACGGGCTCAGTCAGAATGCGTGTTCCATACGTGAAGGAGAAGAGGACCTCACCATCGAGGATATCAACGACGAGACAGTCCCCTGGTTCCGCTCCCTCGACGGCGATTGGCCCAGAGAGATTGTGAATCTTGGTGAGATCAACGTCCCGGATATCATCGCTGCCTACACCGGTGGTCACCACCAAAACGACAGAATGGGCCACCACAACTCACTGTCGTTGTTGCCAATCTGCGCTCCGGTCCAATCTTTTTTTCCAGTCAATCCAGTCCGGGTAGGACAGGGTGAGCGAGAGACGTACCGATGCATTCCACCTTGAATACCTGGAGCTGGAATCAGAAGACATCATGAGCTGGGGACTCGGACTCACCTCGCCGGGATTAACTGTCGCAAACGGGGGGATCTCTGGGCTAGGACATGTGAGCTGAGGGGCGGTGGAGGCAAGAGCTGGGGAACACACTGCCAGCGGTTGTGTATGCCCTAGTGGGAGGCGTCAAGCGAATGAGAGAACCCTGAGTGAGCGGGACGTACCTTCTGCTGGTCTGCAGGTCTGTCAAGTGCGATATGAGAGAGCAGATACTCGCGCATACAAACAAGACACGTACACAAACGGGTCAATCTAGCACCCAACGCTCATTGAGCATCCACATACAAGTAGTTACTGTGTACGCACCTTAATCAGAGTCGGATGGGGAACAGAGTTTGCTTGTGTCGCCATAGTAGAATGGTCAGAGAAAAAGAGAGAGATAACGGGTCGTAAAGCTGCCTTTCTGATAAGCCAGCCTGGGATAGGATCACGCGAGACAGACTCCTCGGTGCGGACGACCGATACGTGGGAAGTCGAGTTCTGGAAAGGAAGGGCAGTGAAAACATGCTTGATAGGACGAGAAACACTGGACTCACGAGCGTTGGGAATACCGTGAATGGTGGGTGCCATTCGGGATGCAGGCATCTACGTAGTGGTGCAGAAGAAGGAAGGAAAGAAGAAGGAAAAGACTTACCAGGTATTTATAGATAGGCTAGTAAACTAATAATAGAAGTACCGAACGTCATGAATGATCACCTGCGCGCGACGCGCGTCATATATTGTAGCGACAAACATCGAGATAAGGACATTTGCGGGGTGCGATCTTCGTGGTCCAGCGTCGAGTCCTCCTTACCATTCGAGAATCTTGAAGAAGCTTAAGCGTCACACACGGATCTCAAAATTCAACCAAGCTAACACACATTCAACACAAGCCCAAGGAAAATTACAAGAATACAAGGTTTACAAACGATACACTCGGAGAGAGAAAACTATGTAGCAGTCAAGATGCTGTGAGGCCGGCGGCGCAAAGACTTATGGGACGACCACTCTTCGAAGAAGCGGCCGGAATCGGGTATGGGGGGGAGGGGTTTCAACTCGACGATGTGGTAGAAGGAGGAAGGGGACATGACGGGGGCCTGGATGAGTACGGGGTTACGCATGAGGAGGGTACGGGTATGGGGAGGGGTAAGCATACACTCACCTGAGGTTGCGAACGATACGAATGTGAATGGCTCCGATGCGAGTGCGAGTGCGAATGCGAATATGACGAGGACGACGCAGGGACAGGAGGGACAGGAGGGGGAGCGGGAGCACGCTTCCTCGAACGCCGTGTGCTCCCAAGAGAAATAAAACTGAATATCGACGCAGATCCGCGGCTCCGCCTCCGCGCATCCCTCAATTTTTTCTGAGAATATTTTCACATTCATTCACATATTCACACTGTAGGTCTATAATATACGCACCTGGACGTCCTTGAGGAGCTGCCTAGCGTTATCGCACCACTCCTGTGGTTTCTGCCTGCCTTTGGTGAGCTTACGGAGGACGGGGGCGACAGTGAAGAGCCTAGGATAAAGTAAGATAAGCACGAATCCACGTATTCCAGCTCCTGTAGCTCACTGTGCCCAGCGGGTATCAAGCGAGGGGACATTCGACGCGAGCGACCCGCGATGCTGCTGGATAAGGTCAGAGGCATTCTTGAGGTACCCATGCCCCTCAACAACCCTGCTCGCCTGGAGGGCACGCCTCACAGTGAACCGATTCTGGGGTGGGTACCTTGGCCGCACACGTGGGGGAGGAGGAGGCGCCTTACGCAGCTTGCGGGGCAGCCGGATGCTCGACAGGAGGGGATCCCGGTCGGACCCAGCGTTGGAGCCAGAGTCGGTTTCGTCAAAATGGAGATTCTTGGATAGCCAGCTGAGGCTCATCGTAGGTGAGAGTGGAAGGTCATGGTGGGTGGTTGATTATCCGGACTGCCTCGTGGCATGTGGGTCCCTGACGAGAAAAAAACGTAAAACCTGCTTTACTTGGGTCGACCCTGAGGCGGACCACGGCTGAGTCCTAGGCTATGTAGACTCTCATCTCATCGCGAGTGTATGAACATGACGAAGTGATGGAATATCATATAATCTAACATGTTGTCGTCTTTATGCACTGATCAATGTTTGTTGCCCTCCGAAGCTTCCCTGTCACGCATGCTAACGTGGCGGATGAGCCCTTCAGAGAAGCTCGACGACTGGAAAGTTTTTTTCTTGTCTCATAAGATTAACGTGTAACAAGCAACCTCCGTGCTAAGGCATGACTCTCAACGACTCATCAATAGCAATCTGTCCATCTTTGCTCATAACGCGATGATAAAACATCACTCTAATGCTCTGTATTGCAGTTCCGCGGACCCTTCCGTTCGCTAGTGAAGATAGAGTTGAGATTCCAAAGTTTGTTTGATGACACCATGATGCATAGTTAGAAATGTTGTATTATCAATTCCTTTCATGCCATTGTCGTAAAATCTAAACCTATTAGAAGGATTTTGTTGTCTGAGTAGCCTTCCAGAGACGAGTCTCATTTATCTTCAAGGCCGAGATAACTGGCATCTATTTCTTGAAAACTGAGAATGGTCGTCCCCTGGCTCAGCACTCAGGTAAACTACCCGTCCCTGTCATATCCATGCTCATCGTTCCTCGCCTGCGCTGTCTTCTGGGATATGCTCACTGGCGAATATCCAGTGGGCGGTCTTCTGGACGGCGTGTGTAAAAGACAATATCACAATACCTTACAAGACCTCAGACGACAACTGCGCATGCCAACTTGGTGTATTGAGCAGAGAAAAGCCGAGGTACAACGAGGTAAGGTCAACGTGGATGAAAGTACAAGGTAAAGATGTAAAAGTCTGAATGTGGAATGTAATGGGTAAGTCGGATTTAAAATGATTGGTTTACACGAGTCTAATTGGTAAGGAGTCTAACGCTAAGGGCACACTTCCACTGACGCCTCCAGCAGGTGTCATTCGCTCAGCGCGCAACCTCCTAAACATGGCACAAAGCTCTCAGGAGCCTCACCATCTCAGAGACGTCTCATGAACTCCCAGGAGCTTCACCCGTGAGTCTCGCTAAGTCTCATACATTGGGCTCCGAATGTCTAACTCAGAAATGCATAAATAGTGCCTGGAGGAGAAGCTGAGCACTCATCGCGCTAGCTGAACCCTCAGGTACGTTATGTCATTAAATCTGCAGTTAATATGGGTAACTGACAGGCTCGTCGTCCGCCAGAGCGTCTGTCATCGGATCCTGATTCACGCATATTCAATAAACTAGTTATCCGTCGTATACTCCTTACTCAATGTCATCTGATGTCAGCACCTCGAACCGTCCCATTCAGATCTCCTCCAGCCTTAGTCGACTGACTCAGCAATCATCCGACGTTCCTGAAGATGAGAACCAACTCGGTGGTACAGACAACAGCCCCAAGTCTTCTGACACGTCTCAGTCATTGGTCGCTGCCCAGTGCGATGAAGTCGTCGAAGCCTTCAGATCAGGAACTTACGAGTCCAAGGCCGATGCACTCAACGAGATCATCGAGTTGCTCAGAGACTTCTTCTCAACACGACCTGGGCATCACGAGGACTACAAAGAAGCCCTCCGCACATATGTCGAGATCCTTGATAATTACGACAACATACGCGGAGTCCTTAGTAAAGAAGGGGAATCACAATCTAAGGTTGCAAGCAGCACTCAAGCAGAAGCGAGAACCTGCAGAACTGACAAGGGAAAGGCCCCCAGTACTAGATGGAGGGGAGGCAGCAAAGCAGCAGAGGACGACAATGAAGCAGTGGATGAAGAAACCGACGATGACGATCTCCCACCTCAGAAGAAACTGTGTCTGGATACGTCCAAGTTTCCCTGGCGTATGGGCAAGCAAATCAAGCAGAGTTTGCTCAACCCAGTTTTGCAGCAGACCCTTGATCTCATCGAGAATTATACGGTTGATCTCAAAGGAACAAGACGTGATCTCACCAATGATCCTGAATGCCCAGAATTCCCCTATGAACAGTGGCTCCCATTGCTCACCGGTAGGGCCGTCAATCTCGACACCATTTTCACAGCCGAGCATTCCACCACGATCAACGAAGTCCATACCCATGAAATCTCCGAAGGGATCTCGCTCTGACTCTCCGAAAATACGTCTGACCCTGTGGAAGCAAAGTGGGTCATCACCGACTGCAGTGAGTGGACTGCCACATGGCACACCTACACTCTGGCCATCCTCCACACCTTTCCTCACTGTGGACATGAGCTTGCCATGTACCACTGCTATATCACCACTCTCTTCAAGACCACCAGGCCATCAAGTCGCAGCAGCATTATCATCCTCGACCAGGTCATCAGAAATCGAGTTGGAAGACTATGAAATGTTCTGTTGTCTGACACTGACAAGTTTCGTGACCTTGAGTGGTCCCACCTATCCTCCATGGGAGTCGGGTATCATGAAGAGAAGGGGCCAGTTGATGAGCGACCAAGGAAGAGAGAGGGTGAAAAGTCGAGGGCCAGTGATAAGTCAAAGAGTTCAGAAGCGTGCCATAGGTGGAACACCGGCAACTGTCCCATCTCCAATGCCAAATGTCGATACAAACACATCTGCTCCAAGTGCAGAGGCAACCATGTTGTCACGGTATGTGCAGACAAGACTGCTTGAAGATGAGGGCCTGGGTGCAGAGGATAGAGGAGTGAGTAGTAAGACAAGAAGCAGAGGTTTTAGCAGAGTGTTTTTGGAAGGAAGGGGCAGGTTCTACTGAGTAGGAGCTACTGGGGAGGACATGTGGGGAGAGGAAGAGACTCATGCACCAAGGTATTGACGGGGCTTCATTTTTTCTGATGCCAGCCCAAATGGAAGTCATACAGCTGATTGTACAGAGTTTGACAACCCTGTACCATGACCACCACTGAAGGAATTCACCAATCTCGATGCCATGGAGACGCTCCAATGATATCCACACCTTTTTGTGCTGGTAACACCCATCAAAATCGACATCCTCAAGGAACTCTTGGTTTGACACCCAAATCAACCTTTTGTGGATTCCATCATCGCAGCCCTCAAGGAAGGGTTCTAGCCTTGGGTGGATACAAAGCCAGACGACAGTTTTCCAGTTACATGGGACTATGCCACTATGGATCCATGGTCTGAGATGGAACAGAAGTTCATTGAGGATTATTGAGTGGATGAATGTGAGGAGGGGAGGTTCTCTGAGACCTTTGGTTCAGAATTGTTACTGGGTATGTACACCACACCAGTCCATGCAGTTCCTAAACCTCACTCTGCCGATTTCTGCATCATCTCGAACATGCCGGTGGGGCTATTTGCACCCAATCGTATGATCCATCATGCAGACATAGCTGGATCAAGACTGGACAACCTCCAGGGCTTATTTACAGCAATACTTAGATATAGGAAGATACCTGGCAATCAAATGAAGACCCTAGTGGTTTTTAAATCCGATGTCACGAAAGCATACCACCTGTGTCTGATGCATCCACTCTGGCAACTCAAGCAAATTGTCACCACCAGTTTCTTGACCAATGAGCAGAAGGCAGCTGGTGAGGTTGAGGTTCTGTCCAGATCTGTAGACCGCTGCAACAACTTTGGCAGATGAAGCTCTGGTCGTGTCTGGTACAGTGTGAATGGACTGGTCACTTGGATAGCCTTGAATGTTGCAGGGATCTCTGATGTGAGGTGCTATGTTGATGATTCTTTTGGGTATGAAGAAGCCGGTACTCTCAATTACTATGCACCATACGACAGTTACTACCCCATGAAACAAAGAAAGCTACTCAAGTTATGGGACACTCTGGGCATTCCTCACAAGAAACCCAAACAATTGTTTGGTGAATGCCTGACAATCATCGGATTTGAGGTCGACCCAAACACCATGACAGCCACCATGTCATATGAGTCCAAGACAGAACTGGTCAGTGCCATCAGGTCCTTCATAGCTTCCAAATGGCATGTGCTGCAAGAATTCCAGCAGTTGGCTGGTTGGTGTAACTGGTCATTCAATGTTTACCTGATGTTGAAACCAGGGCTCTCCAATTTGTATGCAAAGATGAGAGGGAAATCTAACCCTTTTGCAGGAATTTCCCTCAACAATGGTGTCAGAAATGACCTACTGTGGCTTGCTGCTAGGATTGAGGCCAGCAATGGGACATGTTGTTTTGATGCCATCAATTGGGACCCTGTTTGAGACACCACTATCACGGTTCTGTGTGATGCTTGCCTTCAGGGTATGGCATTCTGGGTTCCACACATCTCCTGTGGTTTTGTCTGTCCTACACTGGATCTTCCTGATGATGATGAAGTCATTTTCTACTTTGAAGCATTAGCCATTGATGTGCTTGGTGACGGGTAGTGCGCAAAAAGAAACCTGACTCTAGATCGTCAATCTAGAGTCTATCTCTCACTCTAACACACACACACTCAAAATCACCAATTAAGTTCAAGGTGGAGTATGGTAGAAGCACTCTTAACCTAGATTTGATAGTTTTGTCTCAAATTCAACTTCTATTCAAGGCTTTTGTAAATGTTTACACAAGATACACTATCGCAACAGCGAGGTATAAGTGCAAAAGGATTTTTATAGGTATATTTGAGTTGTTTAGACTTGGATAACTTCGTCTAGGTGCTAAAAAGCTGATCTAGATTTACTTTCAAACCAAAACAATCAAAGAGCACACTGGTTCTACAAAGAGCATGCAGACTCTGACTACACAGGTTCACAGACTTGAGACAAAGAAGCACACAGACTTCTACAAAGGATACACAGATCCTGACTTCAAGTACACAGACTCTTCAATTGTTCAAATTCTAAGTTCTCTAGGCTTTTCTACTTCATCTAGATTGATGCTTTTCACTTGGTTGACTTTGTAAAACTTATTCACGCAGTCGAGGACATGCATTTATAAAATCCTTTATTTGACTTGGTAGCTATGAGCCACTAGCACAAACAAGGGAAAATGCTTTCCTGCTGTTATACGTCTAGATGGTGGTAATTTATAGTATTCTATGTCTAGGTATAGGGGGTCTTGTATCTAGATCATTATGGTATGATACAAGCTTTATTTACAAAACAATGAGTCATG